>CAJNIZ010046782.1:60370-86271 GCA_905231905.1 Symbiodinium pilosum | reverse complement strand
GCTCAGATGATCATGACGTTTCTCACTAACCCTAAACCCTAAACCTCAAACCTGAGCTTCACACCCTGAACCTCAAACCCAGCCCTTAAGCTTTAACCCTGACACAGCAAATTTCCTCAGCTCCCAGGCTTGGAATTTAGGCTGGTTGTTTACAAAGGGTTGGGAATAGGAATCAAGGGAAGAGAGTCAGGGCTTAGGATTTAGGAATTGGAACTTAGGGTTTAGGCTTGTGGTTTGGGATTTGCGGGTTTGGTATGCAAGGTTGGTGGACTTGAAGCTCACGGAAAGGTATCGCGGCTTCTTGCTAAAGGTCCCAGCGCTTGCGGCACTGCTGTTGATTCTAAAAAATCCTGCATGGCCTTAGTATACTATAACACCAAGATAATGAACACAATTCCCAGGTGTATAAGACACATAGGGTTACGCATTAGTATCTACCATGGCGAGTCTTTCTGCATGGAAACGCGCCCAGGGAGCCCAATGCTTCTAAACTAAGGAACATACTCATACTGAAAGACACGAAAAGGGATCCTGTGGGTATTGCCTACACCCAGGAACAGTCTACAATAACGGTCAGTATAAAGTAAGGGATATTTTGTTCTTCTTATACTCACTCTCCCACCACTACCATGGAATCCTAACATCATGTACGGTGAAACCGTTACCGTGAAAGCGTTAACAAGGTTCTGCGCTGCCCCGGCAGCCCAACCCTAAACCCTAAACAAGGTCTTTACAACAATGGTTATCATATTTCGGGGTGTACTGTATATTGGGGCACCCTACTTACGGCAAGCCCCACATGGTCTACAGTATCTTGAATCCGAAAAAGTCCGAGTATCCCTATAAGATATGTACTTGAGAAGACTGCAAAGTGCCTGCATGGAAACGTGTTTAGGCCTCAAGTCTATCCTATGCAGGTACCTGAATCTTTTGGTGAACCCTAGGTATCTGCCCCGTGGCACCTTAAAGCCTGAACCCATATCCCTAAAACCTATGTAAAGCCCGTAAAACCCTAGGACTCTCAGTTTATCAAAGATACATACATTGGGGTTTAGGATTTAGGGCCGCAAAATGTGTAAATACTACCTACACTGGGCTATCAAGCCTAAACACTGAAAGCTACGTAAACATGCACACTAAACTAAAAACTCAACCCCTAAACTGCCCCGAAGGAAATGATGTTGCGGAGTAGGGGCAATATCCAAGCTCAAGTACATGAACTCCATTCCCTGGGCAGCCCGCCTCGATCCCTACGGCTCACAATTGAGGCCGCGCTCTGTGAGAGAAATCTAAACCCTACACCCCAAACCCTGAACCCTAAACTCTGCACGCTAGACCTTAAACCTTGCACTTTCACTTAGACCCTAGACCCTAAACCCTAAACCTCAGAGCTTTAGAGGTTCCAAAAAACTTGAATAGGCATACGAGCATTGAGATTAGCTTGTGTCTTCTATAGACTTGTCTTAGAAGGTTGTGATGACAAGCTACACATGTTCCTGACAAGCGCAATGCACCTACATCTCCAGACCCACGGCAGTTTGGCCCATTACTTGGAACGTGAACTGCTTGTCATCCAGGAAAATACATAGACGCCCACCCTATTCTACATATAGTCCTCCTCAAGTAGATAGAATATGGCTTTAGGCAGATTATAGCAGGATCCCCATTAATCCCATATTCTATCTACTTAAGGGGGACTATATACATAAGCCCTTGTATGCATTGCGCAGTGATGTCTACCACCAATCATGGTCCTTGAGTCCCCCAACCGCAGACTGGCTATGAGCCGACCGGATTGAGCAACAAAGAGACAGAAAACTATGTTTCATGGGAACAGAATGCAGTAGAATTTACCGTAGACTATATTGGCTCTTATAACCCAGAAGAGGAATTAGGGGCTTTAGGAAAATCTACTGTAAATTCTACTGTAAATGGCTTTGTTAAATGTTGGCAAACCCCAGAAGCTCAGACACCTATCCATACATTTAGGGCTTAGGGTTTACTATGCCTACTTGCAGGGTCAGAGGGACTTAGTGCGTAGGCTGTTCGTGGGGTCATCATAAGGCTTACAAAGGTTATGGGTTTAGGGTTTAAGGGTTTAAGGGTTTAGGGTTAAGGGTTTAGGGTTTACGGTAAGGCTTACAAAGGTTATCAATGTACTCACTAAGCCTTCTTGACTCTCCAGTAAGTAATAATGAGCCTGGCAAGCACAAAGTTGTGCGCAACTCATGGTCATCGAAATACGAAATACCCTAAGCCCTAGACTCTAAACACCGCCCTGGGCTTGCCCCAACAGCCACGCAACAATTCCTACTACCTCAAATCTTGGGGACTTGGACAGCGAATGTGCATGCCTCAGGGAGCTAACGTACTGCGGAAGCGGAGAAGAACAACTTGAATATAGCTTCCCTAAACCCTAAACTATTGTGGATTGCTTTTAAGGAGCTTTAGCCTAGTTGACATGATATGGGTTTCCTTCTAACCAAAAAGTAGCTTGTGTAAGTCAATTTCCTGAACGTAAGCCAACGCTGGACCCTAAACCCTAAACCTATACTACCTACCTATGGACCCTTTGGGTATGTCCTGAACAGAAAGCCAATGTTTAGGCCGGGCTGGGCTTAGGGTTTAGGGTTTGGGTTTAGAGTTAAGGGTTTAGAGTTCGGGTTTTCGGGTGTGTGAATGAACCCTTCTGAGTCCTACGCGGGGATCGAACGTGTGGTCCGGTGCTGGGAAAAACTGCCCCAAACCGCTTCAAACCCTAAACCCTAAACCCTAAACCCAGAAACTTTAGAACCTAAGAGGTAAACCTCGAACCATTAATTGAACCCAAAGTACTCCTGCTGCAGAAGCTTTCTGCCTAAATCCTAGACAAGGACTATATTTATTGGGGGTCATATTAATCGGGAGCCCCTAGAACTCTAAACCCTGAACAGGGACCGTTATGGCCCCTATTAATGGAAATTTCCTTCTTTAGGTCGATAGGCAGTAGAAGGCTTGGCTTCCAGGCCCTTGTCTTACATGCAGGGTTTAGTTTAGGGCTTAGGGCTGAAAAGAGCTGCAATTGGAATGCATGGGTTTATGCGGCCACACAATCTTACCGGCCATGTGGATCTGGGGACTCCTCATTCAACCATCCACTCCGCAAAAGGGTCCATGCAGCTATAACCTGAACCCTCAACCCTAAGCCCAAGTACATGCCTCGGACCCTGAGTTGGTCTGTGGGAAACCCATGGGGCCCTAAGTATGAACGATATACCTACCTTAAAACCCAAACGCTAAACCCGAAACCTATACCGTATAGTCTCCCTTACGTAGATAGAATATGGGGTATATGGGGATCTTCGTATAATATTACCCGAAGCCAGATTCTATCTACTTCAGGGTGACTACATACCCCCTAAACCCTAAACTACAAAGACTCGTTAGGCCGCCTGACATACATTTTCCCGCGCCAAGACAACCTACACTCGCTGCACGCGAAGCCAGCTTTGCTGGGATTCGACCGCTGGCGGCGAAGGCTAGGGGCCTAGATTTGAGGTATAAGGTTTAGGAATTTAGGGCCGAGGGCTCATTATCAATATCATGAATATCATGGTTCTAGAATAAGGAGAACGGCATGGAAAAGACAATGGACAATCAAATGGACACTGGGTGTGCAAGGGGGTTTTATAGGGGTAATTATGGCAAGCACTCCCTGAGGGGTTCCTAGAAATCATCTAATACTAAAACAGGGTAGTTGAGGGTTTAGGGCTAGGAGACCCTTAACCCTACACCCTGAACCCTACTTTCTAGATTTTTTGAGGAGTCTGGGGTGTGGTCGGCTACTCCCTTTGCATTCTCCTTGTCAAAACTGCTACACATCAGAAGAAGCATGATAAAACAACCCGGAGGGAACCCTACACTATAATATTCGGAAGCTACCATCCCATTATTTGAGCATGTCGACCTAGGCTACGGACGTCTCAAACCCGCAGCCGGCTGACAGACACTATGTGTTTCAAGCTGCTTTTCAGCTGATATTCAGCTTCCACAGCTCGTAGCCAAGATCAGCGTCTGCATACTTGTGTAGAGAGCTTCGGCTATGACACCCACATACCTTAAGTCACTGTCTATACCCCAAAACCTAAACCCTACACCCTAAACCAACCCCCTGCATGGAGAACTCCCATCTGCTTCTAAGAATCTCGCTGGCTCGTAGCCGGAGCCATGACTGAGATACTTCCACCAAAGGATCCCAAGTATCCGTGTACGATGGCATAGGGCCTTTATTCTAGGCACTCGAGGCATAATGTGTGGTTTGATCTAGTTCGCCCAAAAAGGGTACTTAGGATCCTTTCAGATTGAAATACTTCACAAACCCCGCATGACCGGTAACCGGCCAGCAAGATCAATGGCATTGCTCTGCTGATGTGGGCGCAACCCGAATGTTTAGGGTCTAGGGTTCAAGATTTAGGGTTTTTGGGTTTAGGGTTTCGGTCTTAGGGTTTAAACCCTGAATCTGAGTGTCCAAGCCCAAGTACCCAATTTGTAGGCTATGTTTCTGGGCGAAGCCTGTTGGGCCCCAACCACGTCCCATTTAGGTACCTGGGCTCTTTGAGAAAACCTCCTGATACTAAGTATACTCTCCCAACATTATCAGTGCGGGGCGGCCACGTTCAACCAAAACCCTAAACCCCCTAAGCCCTATAAACCCTCAACCCCTAAACCCTTCACCCCTTGACCCTAAATCCCAAACCCAAAAAGTGTCATGATTTGGGAGCACGGGATGTAGTTGCGACTGCTTACTAGCCATTGGCATATCAGTTAGCATTAACGCCCAGTGTCCATTTCATGTTCCATTTTCTTTTCCATTCTCCATCATCCCCTTCATAACCCGTGTAGTATATTATAGTATATATTGTCGTATATTTTGAATATAATATCAATGCGCAGCCGAGCATTGCCACAATGATCTGCAGTCAGACTTCCTGGCGTACACTTACCCAAAGGGTCCATCCATGTAGGTATATAATATAGAGTTTGGTATTGAGGGCTTAGGGTAGGTGTATAGTATATACTTAGGGCCCAAAGGGCTTCCCATGTAACTTCAAACTGCTAGCCTCTTTCAGTTCAAGGGCACTGCCAGGAACACTGATCTTCTGACCGCACGTGCGTTAACATCTACTGCGCATCTTGCGCAAGATAGCTCAGTTGTTCCTATCACCAATAGCCCAATCTATGAGCCCTAAAGGCTGAATCATAGACATAAGGCTCAGGATTTTAAGGTTTAGGGCGGTGCTATAGTTTCCATGACTTGGGGCCCCAATATAAGCCTTAATATCTCATAGTCCTTATTATGGGAACCCCTCAAAAAGGTACCGCTAATTTAGGAACCCACCCCTCCCCCCACCCCCCTGAACCCTAAACCCTAAACGACTGCGTGTGTGCGTGGGTGCGGCTTCAAGGACCAGGGGTATATGGGCCATAGTTTGAACTCCTTAAGGGGGGTTATATGGGGGATTATATAGGGGACTACTATACGAGTTGTTAAGGGGGATACTAGGAGTTTAGACTATAGCTCATATGGCATCACTTCTCTAAACCCAAAACCCTCGGCTTAGGGTTTAGGGCAATGTCTCATACAAGCCACTCAGAACCCTGCCTGTAAGAAGTGTTGAGCGAAACGATTTCGCGCTAAAGGGGATTGTGTCTGCATGCGCAACCCCTCTTAATCCTGACACCCTCAGCCTTGAATTATCTAAATCCGAGATCCAGAACCCTAAGCCCTAGACCCCAAACCCTAAACCCTAGACCCTAAACCCTAAACCCTTTATCCAGCCCCATCCTCCCTCACTGGTGGCTGGAGCAGATGCGGACGCGATGATAGCAGGCCCTGGCGGCGTCAGGCTTCAGGAGTTCATAAGTTTAGGGTTTAGGGTTTAGGGTTACCGAAAGGTACTATTGGGTTTAGGGATTGAGGATGGGGTGTGGGGACTAAGGTCTAAACTCCTTGTGACATAGGGTTTATACAGGGTTCCTACCTAGGGGATACTCATGGTTTAGACTAAAGCTTACATAAAGGTATTACTGGGGGGGGGTTGTATTATTCATGCATTTTAATATGGGTTGGTTTGCGGTTTTAGTTTCAGGGCTTGGTGCTTAGGTTCATCATTCGGGTTTAAGGGGAAGGTTCGGACTTGTAGCTCATCAAACTTCATTCCTGTTTCCAACATGGCCATAGGGAAGTGTGTTTCCCCTCTCTTCTCTTTGTAAACCTAAACCCTACAATCCTATATCATTAACCCTAGACCCTAAACCCTACAGGGAGAGGCCCCCTCGTTGTAAGATGGCTTATAAGGTAGGATAACTATGGCTATAAATTCCATAAACTGTAGATACAGGACTTGTAAGTATAGTTATGTAACTAGGGGGCCTCTCCCTGTCAACCCTACAAGAAGTGCCAAATGATTTGTCCGAAGGATCCTTAGATCGGCCCCCGAATGCTTGTAGCTGTTTCCGCTTCTGAGGTTGCTTCCGGTTTAGGGTCTAGCGTCTGGGGGAAAACAAATGAAGAAGAACACACCCTGAACCCTAAACCCCTACATCATGCGCTTAGGGTGGCCAAGGTTTCGTCGGCCCTAAACCCTAAACCCTAAACCCTATATTTATCAGAGCCATAGTGCGTCATGGAGTTGCTGAAGCTGGAGTTTAGGGGTTTAGGGTTTAGGGTTTGTAACTTTCCCCTGGAATGGTGGAATGGGTTGCATAGATTTTTCATGGAGATCATACAGGTACCAAAAATAGTAGTTCCCAGTTCATGTTTAAATTGAATTTTCCAGTATTGGGATAACATTCCCCGTGTGACTCTATGCAATGTAAGCCTGCATTATCATCATTACTACGTGGGACATAGGGCAAAGTGCTGGAATGGCGACAACTTGCCGGACCCTTCCAAGTTCCAGAGTTCTATAGAGCAGCACAACACCTAAGCCTCTCGGGACACGCGGGAAGGGGCGCAGGGTGTAAGTAATTCCCCCTAAGGGTCCAAGGACCCCAGTTGTAGGGTTTTATGTAAGCCCTGAACCTTAAACCCTGGTCCCAAATACCATTAATATCATAGTATTCGGGCCCTAAACCCGATTACTTGGGTCCTCGGACCCGCAGGGTGCTGTTGGAAACATCAGACTCAAGACTTAAGAGCTTCCTCCCACCAGCATTTGGATTTTCGATCTTCTGCAGACACCCATGTTTGGGGCAACTATGAATACCCTAAGGGTCCAGGGACCCAAATAACAGGGTTTTAAGGCCCAAAGGCCATGAATATTATAGTATTTGGGCTCTAAAACCCCATTATTTGGGTCCTTGGACCGTTAGGGATAATGATAAAGATGAGGAGGAGGAGGATTGAGACGACGCCAGCGATGATGATGATGATGATGATCAGAATCAAAACTAACTACATGATATGTATGTATGTAAGCAGGTATGGAAGCAAAAGCTAAACCCTAAATCCTGAACCCTACCCCCTGAGCCACATTTCACCCGAGGCTACAGAATTTTCAGGCTTGCTGTACTTTTCCGGAAAGCAGAGAAAAACGAGTCTGATCACGGGGTCAGATTTGTAGGGCCCCTTTTTGGGGATTCCCGGCTTAGGGTTTCAGGTTTTGGTTTCAGCTATGGGAAAGGCGCTACAAGTGGCTATTTGAAGTTCATGTTTTCCCCCCCCCCTTATGGAATGTACTATAGTAGTTTCCATTTCCTTTTCCATTATCCCAATACAACCTCATATACTATAGTAGTTTCCATTTTCTTTTCCATTCTCCCCATAGGATCCCCGGACCAGGAAACCGTGGAGAATGGTGCAGTTTCGGCCTTTCGGCTAGGTAGGTACATGACGTTACACTCCCAAAGGGTCCATGTAGGTACATGGTATATACTTGGGGCCCAAATGGGTTCCCATATACCTACTTTAAGGCCCAAGTATATACCATATGGCTACATGGACCCTTTGGGACTCGTCATGCAAAACAATGCGTGTAAGGATCAGGGACTACAGGATACTGGCTTGTGTCTAGTTGCAGTTTTAGCTTGTCCCTAACTAGTTTCTGAATTGAATAGAAACGCAATATCCCGAATTCTGGGCTTAAACCCTAAGCCCTGAACCCTAAACCTCAAAATTCTGGGAACGAAAGGCTGCAGTTTGTCTGGGGCCCGCGCGCGCAGAGCGGAAGCTCAGCATCGTACAGTCGAACTCCAGGAAGCACTTTGTCTTCAGCCTACATCTCCCAAAAGGCTCCATGTAGGGGTTCAGGGTGGTTCCCATGTAACAGCTTTAGGGCTCAGGTTACGTACTATACAGCTACATGGACCCTTTGGGTTCCCAGTAGCAATGCGACCCTGGGAAGAGTTGATCGCGCCATAGTCCTCGGATCGCAACCACACAAACCAAAAAACCCTCAACCCTAACCCTTAAGCCTAAACAGCGCATGTCGCGCCTAAGCGTGCGTCAACCCAACGGAAAATCAGATCCACAGCGGCTGCAACCAGTATCCTGTCCTACAGGCTCCATGCAGGTATAATATATATATATGTGGGGGGATGTCAAAATTATGGTCCCTTTTTGGGTACCCTACATATTAGGTGCTGTATTATAATAGGGATCCAAAAAGGGACCATAATTTTGACAACCACCCATATATCTAAGAACCCCAAACCCTAAACCCTTTACCTACTCTCAGGCCCAAGCCGATAGCATCTAGCTATATGGCTCTTCTAAATTTCTTAGCCACCTCACCTTGGGAACTTTGTTGAAGCAGTGTCATGACAAACATGCCCTTGCCTAACCTAAAACACATCTCCTAAGGCTCCGAATAGCTGAATGTAGGTCCTATCTACAGACATTGGGGCCCGGTTTAGGGATGGTTATATAAGGATAATCGAAAATAAAATGGAAACTGCTATATAGGGTTTGGGGTGTAGTGTAGGTGCTGTTTGTAAACATGGAGCCCAGGGAACGTGCAAGTTGCTCAAACTTACCTTCATGGAGTGCTTCACCGTTGGTCCCAATGATCCTCTTGTCCCTGAGGTCACCGGGTCACCCAGCGGCACCCTTTCTGAACCTGGACCTCCAGGGATATATGATCCAGGGTTGCTACCCCCCCACCCCCCCCAATGGTAAGGCCCCCCCTCGCCTGTTGGTTGTTGTGGCATCATTCTGTGTTGATGATTCGCCCCCCCTCCCTGTAGTCCCTGTGGTTCTGGTGGTCCTGTCCATGTGGTTCTGCTCCTCCCCGCTGTGCAACCGAGAGCATGTTTCTGGTGAGGACCTAAGTACGGAACATGCCTAGAATCCCTTTCATGCGATATGATCAGTTCGCCAAGTCATAAATTTTCGAGGGCAGGCAAACAACACCAGGTGCAACAGAAATGCTCCTCAGCCTCCCTCACGCACCCGAGGCACTTGAGAAGAGGCGAAGGTTAGATAACCCAAGGGGGCAGGATTTAGGGTTTTGGGGGTTTAGGATGTACCCAAATAATATCTACTGTGAGGCAACAGTATCTACATACAAGAAGTGAGACTCCCAGCTTGTACAAGACGAGTGCGAGGACCCCGCGTGATTTCTGCTTCCCATGCCTGCCTAAGAACCTGAGCCCTACGAACCCCCAACCAAACCTAAGCGCAAGCCCAATACCCTAACCCTCCCAAGCCCTAATCAAACCAAAAACCCTAAACAGCAAGCCTATGAACCATGCTTGGATGTTCAGTGTCATTATAGCCCAGTTACCAGTGCTACTTAGAGCGTTAAAGGACTTACGGGGCTTGTAAACGGGCTATAAGCTCAGCGATGCTTGGTCTCTATTGCCCTGAACCCTCACCCACAAGCCTTTAGCCTCGAACACCTCAACCCTAAAAGCCCTCAAACCCTAAAACCATGAAATCCAAAACCCTCAAACCCTAAACCCGAAACCATAAAATCCCAAACCCTAAACCCTAAACCCTAAAATCCCAAACCCTAAACCCTAAACCATAAAATCCCAAACCCGTAAACCCTAACCCTAAACCGTAAAACCCCAAACCCTAAACCCTAAACAATAAACCATAAAATCCAAAACCCTAAAACATAAAATCCCAAAACCTAAACTCTGACCCCCAACATCTGCCATTTGTTCTACCCTGTCGGCCTGAGGAGGCGAGAGGCTTTCTACAGGCCTCGAGGTGAAACGTGTAGCTGTTGTTGGGTTTAGGGTTTAGGATTTAAGGTTTAGGGGTTAAGGTTTAGGGTTTAGGAGTTGGGGCTTAGGATTTAGGGTTTAAGTTTTTTCTCCGGGATTTTGGTTTGCGGCTTGTTGGGTTTAGGGCTTGAAGCTTTAGAATTTTGGGGTATAGGGTTTTAAGCTATAGGGCTTTAGGGTTTGAAGGTGTGCATGTAAGGCTCAATCTGATGGATGTGCGGGCACGCTGACACAGCTCACAAGAAAGAAAAACGTTTAATTTGCAATGGTAGTTTCCCAAAATAAGGGGATCCCAATATAGATTTTAATATAGTATGAACCTCATTACGGGGATCCCCAAAATGGTACTCATAAATTTGGGAAACCGACAAATCTCGTGAGAGCAATAGCGCCATACGCAATCCCAGCCTGTACTGGCCCCAGCATACACCACAGCTGCCTGAGAAGCCTTCAAACCCTATAAACCTTAAATCATTTCCCCTTTAGAGGGCCTCTTCGGGTTTAGGGTTTAAGGGTTTAGGATTTATGGTATGGGGGGGGGGGAATCGGCAGGTTTAGGGCTCTGACTTGGAGTCCGATCGTTGACTTTGATGATGTTGACTTCAGAACACTGAACCCTAAAGCGTGTGATTGTGAAACATCCTTGGCGTCCTGACCAAACCCTCGGTCCTAAACCCTTAAACGCTAAGCTGTGACTCCTAAACCCTAAGCCCTGAACCCTAAAACAAGAAAAAGGGTCCAGGTAGCTGTATGGTATATACTTTGGGCCCAGAGCAGCTATGTAGAAACGCCTGAAGTTGGGCCCCGAGCATATTCCTAATCCTTCATCCCTAAACCCTAAGCCCTCTACCTCAAACCCCAAAGGCTATACAAAAACCTGGATCCTTTGGAGCAAGCCCACCTTTCCATGGCTGTTGGTGATGTTGGAGATGATGGAGCCCCAGCAGTCTGGTGAATCCAGCTACATGGTTTTAGGGTTTAGGGTTTTTGGGTTTCAGGTTTGAAGAGCTTTAGGGTTCTAGGGTTTCAGGTTTGCAGGGCTTTAGGGTTTAGGGTGTTTCTGGCTTGAAGATTTTGGGGTTTCGGAATCTTGGGGTGTTAGGTTGTGTTTGATTTGTACTATTGTTTTTTCTTTGGGAGGGGGTTGGGTTGTTTAGGATTTTAAAGTCCTAAGTTTGAGGGTTGTAAAGTTTAGGGCCTAAAGGTCCAAATGCTCGAAGAGCATCTAACGCCTGCCCGAATCAGCCTTGCATATAAAGCTGTACATATCTCGGATGGCCAGGACACCCCATACCCTTTGCCCATATGGGGAATACTTACCCAAACCATAAGGGAAATTACTACTACAGAAACCATACTTTGTACCGTATAGGTACTTTGGACACTTTGGGATAGGAAATTGTTAGTATATCGGTCCTTGTGGTAACTGTAAAAGGGGAAACTACGTAGCTAAACATCCCCAACGCCTCCTCCGATATCCGGTTTACGGTTTAGGGTTCAGTGCCATCGATGAACGACATGCGGACAAACAAATGGCGACAAGATTGCATCTGGTTTAGGTATGTAGTGGTGTAGGGCTTGCGGTTTAGGGTTTAGGTAGTGAGACCGTTAGGTGGGCTTGGAAATTCGAAGGTCGCGTCTTGGCCTACACCAAACCCGAAACCCTAAACAGGTAGCTGCATAGTACCCAAAGAGTCTATGCAGGCTTCAAAGGATTTAGGGTTTAGGAACTAGGCTTTTGGGGTAAAGGAGCACTTACTCAGGGTTTAGGACTTAGAGCTTTGGGGTTCAGGCTTTAAGGTTTTGGTTCCTTTTCTAAGCTACCTTGGGGGCTCTTGGATTGTGTGACTTGTGCAAGTTTCGGCGGAAATTGGCACTGTCATGCAGGAAAGCTGCAGATGAAAAACAGACCCTAAACCTTGACCCTAAACCCTGAACCATCAAAATCAAGCCCCTACCATAGCATACCGTTCAGCAGCATGGAAGGTTGGCATTTTGCTGCGAATTTAATCAGCTTTCCTGCCATTGTGCCAGCCAGGGTTAAGATTGCGATTGGACTATCCTGTGGCAAGAGAAGCGAGATATGCGCTGTGTTGATGACAACCGGCTAAACCTTAAACCCTGAATCTAAACCCTAAAGCCTGAAACACCAAAGCCTAAACCCTAAACCCTAAAACACCAAAGCCTAAACTCTAAACCCTGAAACACCAAAGCCTAAACCCTAAACACTAAAACACCAAAGCCCTAATGTTTAGCCAGAGTTTTGGGACTAGGTGGCGTGACACTTCTTGAATGACCGAACCTGGGTGCTGAAGTGGGGGTTTCCCAGAATTAGGGGTACTTTTTTGGGGGCCCCTAAGAAAGGACTATAGTATATTGGGGTCTATATTAGGGTACCCTAATTTTGGGAAAGTACCAAGTCAGTCTTTCAAACCATCAACGACTCAGCACCTACAACAATATGAGCTGCCCGAACTGCAGACACCGAAAGGATGCAAAAAGAACCCTACCATCTTCGCAGCTAATCGTCACCCCTGAACCTGAACCCGATTGCTTGCAAGTGCAGTCGTCTATGGGCTAGTGGTATGTGGACGAGGCAGTACGAACAGGGTTCTAGCGCTATTGAGTAAGTAAAGACCGTCCAGGTACAAAACTCTGACTCTAAACCGCATACAGCTTCCTGAAACCAAAGCCCGACATCCTACAATCTAAAGCCCTAAACCCTAAGCCCCGCAAAGCCAAAGGACACCTTGCCTAAGTACCAGTTCCTGGGAAGACTGTATTTGTGGGGTTTTTACTCCATCAACGCTATTCATCCCCTCCCCTTGTATCCACACCGCGCGCGGATGTGTACCTCTGTATGTATATATATATATGTATATATATGTGTAATATGTATATGTATGTATGTGTATGTATATATAGAGGGAGAGAGAGTATACATACATGTGGACATGCATGCCTGCATACTTACATGTGTATATATATATAGATCACGGTCCCATTTTGGTATCTCTAAATATTAGGTGCCGTATTAATTATAATGTATAACCAAAAGGGCCCACATGTGTGCGTGCGAGGACCAATTGTGGCATCTCAGAGGGCGTGTAGGTGTTTGATATAAGGGGGAGGAGGATGACACAGTGGCGCTTAACCTTTCAGACAGGGTTAGGATTCAGGGCCCGGTTAGGGTTCTAAACCCTAAGCCCTGAACCCTAAACCCCCGGCCTGCGAATTGCTCCGCAGCAGGTCTTTATGATCTGCTTTACCTCACAGGGGGCTCAAAAGCCGTGTGCGCAGACTTTTCAAGAAGCGTTCTGAATTCAAAACGGCATCCCGTAGAGGGCATCCTAAACTAAACCCTGAACCCTACACCCTAAACCCTGTACCCTAAATCCTCTACCCCACCCTAAACCCAGATAGGGGGCCTAGATTAGGAGACCGCATGAGGCCTTCGGAAGCAGCTCTAACGGAGTCCTTCGTTGTGGGTCCCATTCCATATTGGATTTACGGATGTAGGTTTGATGTTTAGGGTTTATGGTTCGGGGCTTGGGGTTTAGGGTTTGGGGGTTAGGGTCTAGGGCTCATGGAGTTTGGTCGGGTTCAGAGTCTAGGGCTTGTGGAGTGTTATAGGGTTTAGGGTCTGGGGTTTATGGAATGTTTTAGTGTTTAGGATAGGGTCTATCTAGGGTTTAAGGAGTCTAGAGTCATATATACTTGGGCTTTGGGGTAAGCGCATGCTCGAAGGATACACGAGCTGTCCCTAAACTCTAAACCCTAAAACCCGGAAGCTATGGCTTCTGCGGTACGCCTAGTGCACTGCATGGCGGCAGGGCTGTTTCCCAGAGGGTCCAAGTAGCCAAAACATGCGGGTTGTTCTGAAAATTATAGGCTCCTTTTGGTTATAGATTCTAGGTTCCCCAGTAACCCCTAATAATAAAGGTACCCATTTTCCTACTGTTCAGATTTACTAAGGAGACCCCCCCCCAAAAAAAAAAGAGGTAAAAGTGTACTACTGGGGGTACCTAGGATTTTATTACGGCACCTAGTATTTAGGGTTACCAAAGATGGGATCCCAATTTCGGCAATTACCCATGAAGCACTTGGGCGCCCTAAACGATAGAGATAGCGGTACTTGGTAGCCGAAGAACGAAATCTGGAAACTTGGACGCTAAGGATTCCAGCTAATTGCTTGAATCGGCGAGCACCGGCCACGCACGAGCTCAGATACAAAAAACTGTTAGGTCGATTCTCAAGAATCGTGAAATAGCGTCCTAAACCCCAACCCCTTTTATGCTTCCTACATTCCTTCGCCTTCTTAACACAATAACCTCGGGCGTGGATGATCCCTAATCCTCCCCATCGAATACCCAAGTCTACCTGTAATGGTACCTATATTCACTCCCCCACTCACCCCTAAGCCCTATATAATCCCCATGTATAGCTATTATGGTACCTATATTCACTCCCCCAGCCCCCCTTAAGCAGCAGTAGGAAAGCTCACAGCCTTTGGATGATTCTGCCTCTTTCAGCCTTCGGAGCATCCTGCGCGAGCAGATCTCCAGCGAATTGCAATATGAGTAGTGTGTTTTTTGGTATTTAGGGCTTAAAGGTTTAGGGTTTTAGGGTTATGAAAGGTTTAGGGTTTTAGGGTTATGAGGCTCAGAGCATGTGAGTAGTGTTTTTTGTGGTTGAACCTAGTAAGATTAAAAGAAAAAACTATACCCCAAAAGGAGGATATAATCTTACTGTATATTGGCTACCATAGTACCCTAAACCCTAAACCCTACACCCTATAATGGGTACCATAGTATCCCCAAATAAAATACTACTCATATGATGTTGTTAGCCTCAAGGTTGAGCTCAAGGCTTAGGGTGTAGGGTTTAGAGCTTAGGCTCAAGGTTTAGGGCGCAAGATTTCGGGCTTAGGGTTTAGGGCTGCAGGTTTAAGGTTTAGGGTTTTAGGCTTAGGGTTTGGGCCGTTGAGAGCTCATGGTTCAGGGTTTAGGCACTACAGGGCTTAAGGTAGGGAATGAAGGAATGACAAACAGCATGCAAACTACAGTACGGTTTAGGGCCTATAGTTATGGTTCAGGGTAAGCAAGGATCGAAATAATATGATGTTCATTCAAGATTTCCAGTCCACGGTTCAAAGGAACACACGACCAGGCAAAGGATTGAGGATCGGATGTCAAGTCCCTTTTTGGCTTCGAGATACTAACCCGAAAATATTCCCCAACAAGAAGACAAAATGCTGCTTCAATACGGTAAAATGGCCGCACATTGGCTTTCTAAGAGTTGTCCGTTATGAATGATACCCCCAACCCCCCAAGGCTGCAAAACTATAAGGGGAACTCAGCATGAATTACGCCATACCACAAACAGGTAAAATCGACCGCAGCTCACATGACAATTGAAGCACTCCTTCTTCGCAGGTTTAGGCTTTAGGGAGTTTTGGGGCCGATGTCAAGGACATTGGAACAGGTGATGCTGTGCCGATGCCAACCCGTAACAACCCCGAGGCGGCGAGGGCAGCTGCAAATGTAGCCTTTAGGGTAGGTACTGCAGTAGCCTGAAACCCCTAAAAACTAAACCCTAAACCCTTAAACCCTAACCCCTTAAACCAATCTCACCTCAAGTCTATTTGAACATCTTACACCATAATTGTACAAGAAGCCACACATAACAACAAGACTCAGAATCCTATTGTACACCCTAAACCCTAAAGACTGACCCTAAACCCCAAAAACGCACATCAAGAAACTCCAAAATTTGTAAATCTCTCAATCCCATCTTACACCATCAATCTCCCAAGACCCTAAACCCAAGCGGGTCTTCTGCGAAGCATTGCCCACAAGGCTCTCCAGCGGGAAGGGGCGCTGGCAAGTGAGGCTTGCTTGTTTTGGGGAAGGGTTTCGGGTTCAGGGTTTGGGGTCTAGGGGTTAGGGTTTGCTTGGAGGGTCAGGGGAATTTAGTAATTAAATAGGTTAATAAGGGGAAAAAGTAGGGGTACTACATGGGTTATCAGGTTATTACCCTACTTACTGACTTTCCCTGGCCCTCCATGTATAAGGCTTCGGGTTAAGAATCTAAGGATTTAGCGCTTAGGGCTTGAGCTAGGGTGTAGAAGGCTTGAGGTAAAAGGTTCAGGGTTTAGAGCTTGGGGTCTGGATTCGAGTTTAGGGATCAGGGACGTACTTGGAGGTTGACTGGTAATTTGCAACCCAGACATGCCTCTAGTACTAGGCCAAGTGTAAACCCATTCACGGACCTGGAGGGCTTATAGTTGGGTGAATAGTACACTTTGAAGCAAGGATGCAAGCTGTACTTACCCATGAACCTCCAAATAGAGTTGAGGATGTGCTCCGCACGGGTCCAGCTACCCATTTTAGTTTTTGCCTTCGGCCGTGAAAAGGCACCTATCTGCACACGTCAGGCCTGAGTACATAGTACTTGGACTTCTGAACTGTGCTAAACCCTAAACCCTAAAACCTAAACCCTCAACCCTAAACCCTAAATCCTAAACCCCAAAGGCTAAGCCCTAAATCCTAAACCCTCAACCCTAAATCCTAAACATGCCAAATATCAATTTACAGTTAACGGACCATCCTAAATTTCCCTGCTACATCCCCCACGATCCCAGCTGGCTCCCTCTGAGTTCACGTTTCTAAAGGTTTAGGGTTTAGGGTTTTGGGTTTAGGGAACTCAAGCCAGCTAAAGCTACTTAAAGGGGAAGCTAGTTGGTGGTCGTAGTCCTACTATTACTACTACTACTACTACTACAGTAGCGGTAATAATAATAATAGAAGAAATAGAATAAGTATGAGCCTAAACCCTAATTAAGCCCCAAGAATAACAACCCCCATATACCCCTTTAATATTAGGGGAGGGGACTAGAACCCAAACACTAAACCCTAGCCTAAACCCTTACGAAAAGACGGGTTTGTACGGGCATCCCGTGGGTCTGGAGCGTCGGGATCGTGTTTTGTGCGCGAAGAGCCAAAGGCATGCCCAATCCCCCCCTCAAAAAAAATCCTGAACTCCTAAACACCTACACGCCAAATCCCGAAACTCCTTAACCCTAGACCCTCAGACCATTGATTGCTTTTGGTGCCCTGCTTGTTGCGTTCGTTGGGGCAGTAGGGTGGCGGCATGTGTCGCTGAATGTCAGTTATACACTACCTCCATCATGATGAGGAGTAGTTGCGCGAGTGGTGAAGTTGTATGGTCAAGTAGCACTAAGGATCAAAGATCCCGAAAAGCATATACTTGGGCACCAAATACGGGAATAGAAGCCAATCTGGGCCTTAGATATACATCACCCCTAAACTCTTTCGACCAGTTGCGCAGCACGGCTACTTGAAGGATGCTCAAGCGGTGTCATGATCAGGATAGCCGTCGTTACAACCAAAAACACGGACTCAAAAGCCCAATCACAACTACCCATCGGTGGTTGTCAGGTTTATGGTCCCTTTTTGGATCCCTATTATAACACGGCACCTAATATAGTGTACCCAAAAAGGGACCATAATTTTGACAATCACCCCCATGAATATTCAAGAGCTCTCATGACGTCGTGCCTCACAAAGTCCACAAGTGGGAACCTTCCGCCGTGGAGTGCGCGCAGATTTCCTCGGACCTTTTCTGGGTTGCTGTTATAAGGAGCTCAAATTCAGTTACCATACTATGGGTAACATCTGAAAAATAAGCTTTTCTCATTATAGTAACTTAATTGAGGTTCCTTAAAAGCAATGCAGTTTGGTTTGAAGTGCGGTGTAGGGTTCATTCCGGGCTTAGGGATTCCGGTTCAGGGCTTACGTAGACAACGCAAGCATACCCTCTATGGGGCTCAAGTACCCAGAACTAGGACCTGCATAAACCCTATGTCCGAGCTAGTCCTGGTAGGATTTAAGGTTGAGGGTGCGGGGGAGTGTTTTAGGTGTTGGCCATGTGTTTGCGGAGACCTTCGGGCTACAAGGTAGCTTGGAGGTTCCTTGGTAACCCAGACCCCTGATTAATGAACCCCTCCCCTTAATTGGGAATATCATAGGGATCCTAATATTCAGGCCCTTAAAGGAGGTTGCTTATAAATCACGGGTCTACATTAGCTAGACCGCTGGAGGTGGAGTTTGGGGTAACCTCATCTTAGCGGATCTGCTTTCGATACGAATAAACAACGGTGCATCATCCCTATTACTTTACCCAGAAACTCCTATGTAGTTCCTTTTTGGGTAGTACGCTATCTTCCGTAACCAAAAAAACCTAAGGGAACTACATAGGAGCCTCTGGGTAAACATTGGCAAGTATGGCATTCTAGCATGCGCATGCCATTTTTGTACTCGCCGTTGGACCCCACGTACAACAACCCATGAACCTAGAGGAGAGTTTGCTGCTTTGCCCTAAACCCAAAACCTCAGGCAACGACGCGAACCCTAACCCTGAACCCTAAACCCTCAACCAAAAAACCTAAACAGCTGTTCAAGTTTTCTTCGAAGGCAGACTTATATGTAAAACATGGACCTACATGCTTAGAGTTTAGGGTTTAGGGTCCTACAAAGACTACTATGCCTTTAAAAGGGAGCTTGTGGGGGTTTCGGTGTTAGTGACGGGGAGGGTACCTGAACCTGCTACTGTTGCTACTTTGTGGGTCCGGTACAGTTTTTTTGGTTGAAACTCGCTTTAGGCCGCCGCTGGAGACGTGCTACTTTGGAAGGTGTTGTTGTGAGCGCCAGAACTGGCGACAATGATCCCTTGATGCTTTTGCCCAGAACTTCCAACCCTCTAAACCCTGAAGCCGAAACCTTTCGAACGTATGAAATCTGGGTTTATATCTGCGCGGCTAAGAAGGCTAACGGGTTCGGGTTCAGGGTTTAAGGGGTTTGGGATTCATCACCCAGGGTCTACATCCTGCACCACCCCATATGCTGCAATTCTTAGGAATTTTGCAAGTCTGCAAAAGGTTGTTCCCAAAATTAAGGTGCCATTCTGGTACCCCTACATATTTTGGTTTTGAGAACAACCCATGTTGAAAAAGTTGACGAAGTGGAATCTCTCATGGCAAGAGACCACAGGGTAGCACCTGGTGATGTCTTGGGCTTACCTACAACCAAAAAGGTGCCACTGTCCTATGATTTTAAAGAACCAAGGACCCCAAAACGCGAACATATTGCAGTCATGTGACTTCTAATTATACTTCCGAGGCTTCTGCTCCATAAATGCGTAGTTGCCAAAACAGGGACCCCCCGTATACGCCCCAAAATCTTCTAAACCGGTTTGTTGGGAGACTCCGCAGAAAGGGCCTAAACCCTGAATCCAACAACCGCTGTCAAAAGCCAGGCTCCTTGGGCTGTCTCGGAGCATGTGTGTGGGATACAGATTGGGTTTAGAGTTTAGGGAAAGGAAAATGGAAACTATAGGGATCATAGGGGGCTTATAGCGGGGTTTAGGGTCATGTTTCAGGTTGACGCCGATTATCCCAAACTGAAGACAAATCCCTGAACCATCCGTTTCCAAGGTCTAGTCCCTCCACTCAGTAAGTGGAGGGACTAGACCTTGGAAATGGACTCAGAGCCCGAACCAACAGGAGAACGGCATCTGTTTTAGCTGTGCGCCGCGCGTTGTCTGGGGCAAATGCAGCTAACACCCGGTCATTAACCTCAACTCCTGATCTTGCTAACTGTCATTTCTTAAACGGAGGGTCCGGAGATTCCTTTCGGGCCAGTAAGACACCGTGTAAAGGTTGTTTCAAATCGATACGATGGAAGGACAGTTCAGGCCCTTACCCCAAGATCATTTGCTGCCCTAAACCCCGAACTCGCAACGCTAACCTGCAAAACTCTTCAGCGCTAGATCCGTAAATTTCACAACCACAACTCTTGAAACCCTAAACCCTACACCCTAAACCCTAAACCCTAAAACCCCAAACCCTAAACTCTGAACCCCTAAACCCTAAACGCCTAAACCCTGAACCTTGGCAGATGGCCGGCGTTCTACATTGACCCCTGAAGGTCTGAGGCATCAGGGGTCCCTCATTTTGGGTTTAGGGTTCAGGGTCTAGGGTTTGGGTTTAGGGCATGCTCGTATCCAAAAAGTGTTTTCCTTTGACTTATGGGTACGAAAAGAGAGTTGTAATTTGTAATGTTTTTTTGGGGAAAAATCTAAGGCAGGCCTAGTCTTGAATTTGAGAGATGTTAAGTCCAGAGAGCCAGAGCTTCAACAAATGATGATCTGTGTAGCAATCCACTGAAAACATGCCATCTCTAAGTTGTTCCTTCCCAGGTTTAAGGAGCTAATAAGGACTATATAGGGCTCAAAAAAGCCTAATAGGGTTCTAAATCTGGGGGGGTACCTTTGGCGGGGGTACTATTGTAATCCCTTACGTTGCCGTTGGCTCTCACAGATGCGAGAAAGCAGGTCGGGGCTCTTGAACGTAAGCTTCACGCTCGGTGCTGATTTTTTAAACGGATTTTCCATTCCATAACCAAAAATGAGCGCAGCTTTACTTTCATGTCCACAAAATCCAAACAACAATTCATTGATTAAGGGACCCTCCTTTAGATTCTGCCATGTCCTTCAAAAAACTTTGATTAGCAACTATACCCTTTACTCATGGAGGTAGCCCCATTATGTATAAAGGGAGTCCTTTTGAATAAGAGAGCAAGCCTGAATGAACCACTTTTGGAATCTCTGGGTATATCCTGAGCCCTGGCAACCCTAAACCCTGACTTTGCATGTTTTTGATCAACCTAAAAGTTTGGAGATCCAGGTCTAGGCCGAAGGCTCTATGGCAGACTCTATGGTTGAGGGGTTCAGGGCTAAGTTATACCTATGTTTGGCCCTGAAGCCCGCAAATAATACCTACTTTGGGCTATTTAAGGAGCGGGATGCCTTGCACCCCAAGCCCGAAACCCTTAAACCCTTAAACCTATAGGGTTTAAGTTTTGTGGTTAATAGGGCTTAGGGTTGAAACCCCAAAACCGTAAACCTCTTTTCAGAGGGACTCCTATTTTGACGCAGACCGTGAAGGCTGGTAAGTGCATCCACTTGCCTAAGATCCTGTGCCTGGATGGGCGCTTTGGATTGCAGTGTAGGTCCAGGGTTTAGGGGTTTAGGGGTTTAGGGTTTAGGGGTTCAGGGATTTCGGGGTTTGGGGTTTAGGGTCTTGGATTTTGGGCCTATTGTTATGGCAGTGGGGAAGCATATCTAGGGGCTAGTACGACTTAGGGCGCAGAAATTTGACACCCTAAGCCCTCGAGATGTTGGGATGATATTAGGTCTTGGAATTCCCTAAGCCCTAAACCTTGAGCCCTCAACCCTCTCCCGAATCAGGGGTCGACGGGCTAACCTTTCAACTTTTCAACCGAAAGGACGCGCGGGCTTAGGGTTGAACCTCCAGGGTTTAGGCATACGGGTTTAGGGGTTTGGGGTTTAGGGTTTAATGTGAGCCAAAGTCCAAACTCCTTGAAGGGTGATATATCGGGGATTATATAGGGGATTACTATAGGGCTTATTGAGGGGGATACTTGGAGTTTAGACTATAGCTCATGTAGGGTTAAGGGTTTAGGGCTATACCCCAAATATCCTCCAGTCCTTAGTACAGACCCCTCCCAACAATGACGTGGAACAACAATTGCTGAGCACCCCCCCTCCAAATAGGGAGCGCTTGCATGTTGAATACATTCATGGATCAGAGTACTCCTTTCATTACAGCAGGTCAACTTTTCAAGTCTCATTATCCCTAAGAGTGCAAGTACCTAAATAGTGACCCTTGGGTAACAGATACCATAATCTGACTGGGGGGTAATTACCTGAAATCCCATTATATTTGGATTTGCGGACCGTCAAGGTAGTTCTGACTAGGATTCTTAGTCGAAAGTCCTGATCAGCACTGTAAGGAAAAACCCGTATGAAATAAATCCGAAACCCTCAGACCGTTGCCCCGAAGCCCTGAGCTCCGTTAACCCCCAACTTAAAATCCTCATCGCTAAATATCCTCAAGCGCGTAGTTCTGAAGCACAAAAAACTTCGGACATTGACATAAACTCAAAACCCTAAACCCTATAAACCCTAAACCCTAAACCCTAATCGTAGAGTTCTTGCTTGGCCCATCCGCGCCAGGTCATCACCGACTTGGCTGGAGAGAACAGAGCTACCTCAGCGTTGCCTCAAGGGAAGCTACTAGGCGCCGTAACAAGGATTGTAAGGCTAAACCCTAAACCCTAAACCCCTAAACCCTAAACCCTAAACCCCTAAACCCTAAACCCTAAACCCCTAAACCGCTCCGAGTTCTGAGGCTCGTCCTGGCTAGAGGTGCAGGATTGGAGTTCGATCGTCAATGAATACAAGCTGCTGTTATGGTTGAGGATTTAGGGTTTAGGAGTTTAGGACATAAGGCTTAGGGATCTAGGATTTTGGGGTTTAGAATTCAAGGGGTAGGGATTTCACTAAGGCTTCAGGCTTTAATTACAGGCTGAGGCTAATTCATGCAGCGGTTAACGGCTGAAGGAAGAGACACGGGGAATAGGCCATTGCTGGGATGATACCTCAACTCGCATGTAATCCTAGACCCTAGACTCTGTGACCCGAACGCGCACCCTAAGGATCCAAGTCATACCTGCTTTGAGTCCTCGGCTCTGTATATGATACCTATGCTTTGAGCTCGGAGTGAGGTTCTCCCTTAACCCTCAACCCTAAACCCTAAAACCCTAGACCCTAAAACCCCTAACCCCAAACCCTTAACCCAAATACCCAATGCTCTAAACGCAAGACCTGCTGCAAGTCTAGAGTACATTTCGGTTTTCGGTTTTGGGTACTTATGGAACACCCTAGGGCTCCAGTTACCTAAATAGTAGGTTACTGGGCTATGTAACTATAGGGTATATAGAACCCAGTTCCCATTATTTAGGTAACTGGAGCCCTAGGGACATATTCTACCCCCCAAAATGGCCAGGATAAGATAAGGTTCAGGGTTAAGCATGCCACATAGGTTTAGGGTTTAGGGTTCTGGGACAAACCACCCGAGATGCCTGACACCCTTACAGTCCCCCTTAAGTAGATGGAAAATGGCTTTGGGCATATTATAACAAGATCCCCATATACCCCTTATTCGATCTACCCAAGGGTGACTGTAACCCCAATTAAAACATAAGACTTACTGTAGATAAGCTTTGAATCCTCTGCCAAAAACAACAGATTCTGAATCCGAAGCCCTACGCCATCGATGAATCTCCAGCAGGTTGGCTTATCTGCTACAGAAAAGAACGCAGGGCATGGGGCTTACAAGAAGGGGCCCCCTAGTTACATAACTAGACCTCGAAGTCTTACAACTACAGTTTATGAAACACTACACAAACAACCCCTATATAATCCCAGTTTCCATTTCATTTTCCATTTTCTTTTCCATTTGATTCTCCATTATTGGGGTACCATAGTATCCCCAAATAAAAATACTAGCCTAACTTATAGACCAACTTATAACTAGGGAGCCCCTCCCTGTTGTGTTTAGGTGCTAGCAGGGTTGAGGGTTGTCATGTTGACGACATGTCCTTATCGCTGGGCGACGGCAATGGGGGGCTTTCAGCGTCATGTCACCATCCATCTGTCTGCTTATGTGATACACCTCCAATCAGACCCTACCATAACCGTACGATAGCTATAGGATCCTAGTTATAGGGGTTCCCCTTACTGATTACCCCTTAGAAACCCCCGCATGACCACAGTTTCCATGCCATTTGCCGCCTTCTTCTCTATTTCATTCTCCATTACGAAAACCTCTCACTTTGCGTTTTTTGCCAAGATCTTCTACCACGAAGCCCTCAACTAACAACGGTTTAGGGTTTAGGGTTTAGGGTGTTATGGGTTCTCCCCCAAAGCTACAGGCGCTGCTGCCTTCCCGTGGAGCTGCAGGCCGTCCAGCCACCGGGTTTTGGTCGTGTTTCTAAGCCCAAGCTCTTTTCTTATCTTGGTTGTTAAGGGTTTGGGTTTAGGGTTTAGGGTTGTTGGCTCTCTTCTCATGCTACTGTGTTTGGTGGATACCCTAAACCCCGAACGGTATTGACTTTAAGGTCACGCCTCACGGTCTGGAGCTCTCGCTTACTTCAGTTAGACTCGGTGTAGAGCAATTCAATCCCCAGGCGGCATACAACAAATCAAATACATCCTTCGCTCCAATGCGTTCACCCTTGAGCCCATGCACCTAAAGACCTACAGCCTCACCACCGCCCTGAAGGACGTCCTACAATAATTCAAGCCCTCAGCACCGATTGTCTAAAGGCGAAGCATCCTCCACCTTCAAATCCTAGGCCCTGAACATGTTGTGCGCTCCCTAAACAAAAAAGAAAGCTGAATCTACCTTCTTGAAACCTTCCAGACCCAACAGAACCATACTAAAGGCCGAAACCCACCCGCGAACCTTACACCCAGTCTAGCTTGTCTTCCATGTAGGGTTCAGGCTTTTGGGTTTGGGGGTCCTGGGTTTCGGGCTTCAAAACCATGATTTACATGATTTACCACTTAAGCACCAAAAGCCGTGTCACGACCCCTACCATGGTGGCTCCCTTCCTTAGAAGAGAAGTGGCCTGTCGAGTCGCCGCATCTCGCAGCTCTGACCATTTTTTGCACGATGTACGCGAGCACATGAGCACGCATATGAATATGTAGATACAACTGTATCTTACGAAATATGGTAGGCAGTTGTATGCACGTGCATGAATACATGTGTACGTATATGGGAATGCATACCTAGAGGCTCCTTTCGGCAGAATAAAATGCCTCAATTCGCTTTCGGCGCCCAAACTGAGTAAAGGAGATTTTCCGGCATTTCAGGAATGTTTTCGGCAGATCATGACACTTGACGGCGTTTCCTTCTCATAAGGTTTGGAATGCATTGCTGGCAGTTTTTGCAACGATGCGCTATGACCAATAGCTCTTGTGGGAGCATGGGTTGCTATTTTTGTGCCCTCTCAAAGCTTATGCCCTACCAACATGAAACCCGAAACCCATACCCTTAAGCCCTAAAAGCCTCAGACCCTAAATGCCTACACTCAGCACGTTAAACCTTGAACCATCTTTTGAAAGAATAGTGCTTGCCTTACTGTCATGATGGATGCCTTTGCCGGCGTGGCAAAGCTCTTCCAAAGGTGCGCCCTCCCTATGACCTTTCCTCTCTGTGGCTGCCTGTGCGTGTGAGATATTTTGGGAAGTTGTTGCTTGTACAACTGCCATCTGTGAGTTGCTGAGATTTTTGGTTCGAGTGGTCACTTCAAAAGTGGGGCCATGTCGTTGGAGATAGATGAGGTGACTTACAAACTTCTAGAGTCTGCAGGCCTGGGGGCTGTTGGGCTAGGTGATCTCCATGGAAAAATCCTGCTGCTTGATTTGCCAGGGCCGCACAAGATGCCTCACGGATGGTTTCACGAGATACAGATAGTTCTGTGGCCTCAGAATTCTCCGCAGGCGGCGGGGTCTCTTCAAGTGATTGTTGCTACATGCTATAAAAAAAGCTTTTCTCCTGCCATGCGCCTTCTTGAGGCAGTGGTAAGCACCGAGCAAGCCAAGACTATCGTGGAGAATTTCTGCAGGGTGGTTCGGTGAAAGAGCTTGCGCGAGTGTATTGGGAAGGGCAGGCATGCTACAGCACCTGGTTAGCATATTAGAAAGCCAGGGTCAAGGTATGTCAAAGTCATGAGGGG
>CAJNIZ010046782.1:38728-54828 GCA_905231905.1 Symbiodinium pilosum | reverse complement strand
AACCCCTAACCTCTAAACCCTAATCCCCAAACACTAATCCCTAAACCCTAAGATGAATCCTAATCTCTAAACCTTAAACCCGTAATACCTAAACCCCAAACCCTGATCCCTCTTCAATACGGCACCAACCTTTAAGGCTCCCAGAATGGAGCCACAATTGCGACGAACCCCCCTGCCCATATTTGGGTGTGATTTAGGCTGTAGACGGGGTGGAGGACGGTTAGCGTTTTGGGGTTTAGGGCCTGGACTTCAAACTTTGAGGCTTAGGGCAATGGAGGAAGCGTTGCTGCGCAAGTCAAGCTTATTTAGGCATATAAGGACCCAAGATGCGGAGCTCCAGGATCGAAGGGTTTAACTATATACGTAAATCTAAGCCCTATAAACTCTCTAAACCTATATTCCCCCTCAAGTAGATAGAATATGGGGTAGATGGGGATCTGGTTATAACAGGCCCAAAGCCATATTCTTCTATTTAATTCAGGGGGACTATAACCCCAAACTGTAAGCCCGAACCCCGAAAAGGGACCAAATCTGGATGAAAACCCAAGGTCCCAGATGCCGAAGCCGGGAAGGTCCAACAAGAAGATTCTCGAAGCTCAAGCAGCTGAAAGTAGGGAATGGAGGACTAGGTTTTAGGGTTTAGAATTTAGGGTTTAGGATTTAGCGTCTAGGATCTAAACTCCTTAAAAGGGGCGGTCATATAGGGGATTATGTAGGGGAGTAGTATAGATTCCGAGACTGGAGCAGCTCCATGTAAGCCATAATCTGAACTCCTGGAGTTATAAAGGGGATCATATGAATCCCTTCATTTAGGGTTTGAGGCTTAATGGGTTATGTAGGGAATGATATAGGGGAGTAGTATATAGGGATTAGAAGGTGGAATGCTAGTAGTTTAGACTATGGCTCACGTGTCTTTCCAAGACTTCCGGTGTTTCATGGATTCCCCTACTGCCCCCATTATGGTACCCACATAGTACCTATATGTGTATAGTCTCCCCTTAATCACCCCTATAATAGTCCCGTATATAACCCCAGTCAAGGAGTTTATTCTATAGCTCATATGCCCTACAGCCCCGGAGGCACCAGCAGGAAAACTCAAGTCCGACACTCAGGACGTAGCTTGGTAGTTTCTGAGACTGCAACACATCAAAAAAAATATTCTTTAATACGCAAGCCCTAAACCTTGCCCAGACTAGATGTGATTAATGTACGCCCATGATTCATAAACCCCTCCCGATTAAGGGGAGGGGGGGTTATCAATCAGGGGTCTGGGTTATGTCTTATGCCTTTACCCTGCAAAGGGGGCAAGAGTACTAAAGTCACAACCTGCTTTGAGGGCATCTGAGAACAAGGCTCCAGATGGCATAAGTCTCCTTGGTCTCCCTGCATTCGGAGGAGGCATGGTTTAGGGGTTAGGGTTTAGGATTTGGGGTGATTTCTGAACATTCCCTTGGATGCGTTATACGGGGCTCTTGCCTAAGGCGGGAAACGGGGGCACCCTGAATTTTGTTTGGAGCGGCAAGGCAATTACAACCAACTTGGCGACTGCATTGTGTCCAGCTTGAGGAGTGTGAAGGATCGCCTGTGCTTCAGATATTCGCTCAACATCCTAAACCCTAAACCCTAAGCCGCGTCAAAAGCCAGTACACGCAGTTCAGGGTCCAGCAGGTTTATGTTCCAGGCTTGGACTTCCCTTGGAGTACCTACAGCATGAAGCCTCCAGCCCTACACCCTAAAGCCTAAACATATCCAAGCTCCAGGGCTGTGCAAACAGTAAACATACTTCTCAGATACTGGCAGGGATTCAAACACTATGTGTATATATACACATATATGAATGGTGGCAGGTAATTAGATCGTACTGCCGACTCGTGGCTCTCCGGGAGTTTGTGTCCTTTAGGGTTTAGGGCTCGTGGCTCTATAGAGGCTCAAGTTTGTCAGCCGTTTCCGGTTGCTATTGAAGAGGGGAGCCCCTTGTCAGTTCTATGCAAGCTAACAAGGACACATTGGAGACAACCAACTTTTCGCCTTGTAGTCCGCACCCCTAGGCATCACAAAGTAAAGGGGACACTGGTGCTGGGCATTTTTCAGCTGGGAAACTAATTGGATAAAAGCAGGCCTGTGCTTACCCAGGCAGCATTTGACGACAGTAGCTTGCAATGGCACTGTCCAACCCTCGATCCAAAGCTCGTGATGCTAAGCCAGCGAGACCTGCTGACGTGGGCAAGTTCCTTTCCAGCCCACGCCAGCGCTGGAAACGCCCCTATAGACCCTAAACCCTAAACCCAACCCTGAACCCTAAACCTTCTGAATATGAAAAGGGGCTGTACACCACAAACCCCACAATGTTCAACCTTCATCTTTAGTTTCCATTACCCCTATACAACCCCAATATAGCCCTAAACTAGACAACCCTATATATCCCTATAAAACCCCAATATAACCCAAACATAGATTGGAACGATATGGTCTTGGAGAAAGGTCTCCTCTCACATAAGAACCAAGTTGGGTTTAGGGTTTAGGGTTCAGTAGGGTTTAAAGTCTAGGGTTTAGGGGTTTAGGGTTAAGTAGGGTTTAGGGTTTAGGGCTTAGGGTTTGTACAAGGCTTGTTTAGGGGTAGTTGGGCTATATAGAAAATTGCACTGGCTTTTTTGACAGGTGCCCACTGGACAAATACCCACCAGGAAGAGTGCTCTACACATAACCCTAAACCCCGAAACGCTGAACCCCCTTGACCCCTAATAAAGCAAGATGTTGCTAATTCTTCACCTACCCGTAAGCCGAAACCCTCAATGCCACTTCTACATTTCAAACCTGAACCCCTCAATCCTGAGTCTACATGCAACCCTGAAGCTCATCACCCCAAACCTTAAATCCAAATTACACTAAACCCTCAACCCTAAACCCTAAACCCTAAGGGTGTAGGGTCCCTAAACCCTAAACCCTCAATCCCTCAATCCCCCAAACTCGGCCTGGAATATTCGATCTACACCCTGCTGGAGGATATCAGCCTGTCCGCAGATTTGGGCGGGATTATGTAGGGCTTAGGATTCAGGTTTAGGTTCTAAACTTCTTAAATGGGATTATAGAGGGGAATATGTAGGCTTTAGAGTTTAAATGAGGGCTGCTATGTAGGGGATTATAGAGGGTTTAGGGTCTTCAAATAAGGCAGCCCAAATAAGTACTGTGATAGCAGTAGCCCATAAGCCTGTAGGCGCTTGAGGTTGTAGTTACATATAGGGAGTCTTGGGGTTAGAGTTGATTTTTTTTGAAAAAGGGGGAGGCGGCGATCTTGGGATTCTTTGTTGAGAGTCCATTAAACACTAAACAGTAAAACCTAAGATCTTGGAGGGTCATCTACAAGGTCAAGGTATCTACGCAATGCATACTTCCGAGCAGGACAGGGGTTCAAATGGCTTTTGCCTATAGAGGATTGAAAAGCCTTTGTTCAGAATCTGTCAGCATGGTTACAACAGTGCATTCTAGACTTCATCTCTGGAGGCGTAGGGTGATAAGGAAGCATTGAATCCCAAGCATTTAATTCCCAAATCCTAATAGGTTCCGATTCCTGCACGGATACCCAGGGGCCTACAAATTGGGCATTAGAGTCTGGGATTTCGATCAGCACCATGGTTGGGGCCCCTATTCACATAACCCTTTTCCTGACTTTTAACCATTCTAAATCCTAAACCCTAAACTTTAAACCCTGCTAAACCCTAAACCCTAAACCCAAAACTTGCTATGACCCAATTTCTGCCAAGGCGGGCCTCCCTGTAAGTATCTCTTATTGGAGGACAGGGACCTTTAGGGTTTAGTGTTCAAGGGTTTAGGGTTTGGGGTTAAAGGGCTTAGGGTTAAAGGGTTTAGGGTTGGGGGTTGAAGGGTTTAGGGTTTAAGGGTTTAGGGTTAGGAGGCAAAACGGGGGAATGGGTTACAGGCACGATCACAGGTTATCGAGTAGAAACAGCTACAAACCATTCCCAATTCCCGGCTAAGCACCGGGGTGTTATCGGTGCTCTCTCGCTCTCTCTCTCTCTCTCTCTAACTCTCTAACTCTCCCTCCCTTTTGCGTGCTCTCTCTCTCTCTCTATCTCTCTCTCTCTCTCTTTCGGGTGGTTTTGGGCAATGTCTTAACGTCTCAACAATCCAACTTGAGAACGCAAGCCCTCGACCCTCAACTGAGAAAAAGGCTCTAGCCGAGGACGCTGGGGATCAGGGCTGGTATGCTGCGCACCAAGCCAAGGGGATGTATTGGATAATTCCTATATGAGCCAGAGTCTAAACTCCTTAAAGAGGGGCTTTATATTGGGATTATATAGGGTACTCTTATACGGGTTGTTAAGGAGGATACTAGGAATTTAGACTATGGCCCATATGGACATGCAGAGTGTAGACAGGGCGGTGCTTTTGATTGGGATGAAACCCCAGGCATTCGCCAAACACGTTTTTACCCAAGCCCTCAATCTTGACAATCTTAACCCTATAAACCCTAAACCCTGAAGCCTATACATAAACCCTAAACCCCTGAAACCCCTAACAACACCTAGACCCCTGGAACGAGCTTTGAGCGCAGGCTTAAGAAGGGTGTCTGAGTATGGGATGATTACACCTAAGGGCTTATAAGGTATGGGGTATAGGGTTTCACATGGAAGTTCATGTAGGAGTATGTTGGGATGTGACCCTATTTAGCTGAGGTAAGCTGCATACAGCATGAGCGGCTTATACCTAAACCCTGAACCCTAAAGCCTCAACCTACAATCCTAAATCCCTGGAACCTAAGCTTATCGACCAACAAAGCCTCCTGACCTTCGACCCCAAATTCCCAAGCTTTCCCCCACAGAGCCCAGGACAGTTCCAGGACAGGAGGCTTTGGGGTTTGGCGTCCTAGTCATAAGTTGGGAAATAAATGATAAAGGGACTTTACTGGGAACCCCAAACGAGGAACCCTAAGAATATAGTAGGAATATCATAGGAGTATACCTACCAGGATCGTAATATTCTATTCCCTTTAAGTGAACTACCATAAGGACAAGTGCGGTTCCGTCCTACAAACATACTTTTGCGATTCATAGCTATGTTAACTAGGCCCAAAACTTTAAACCCTAAAACTGTTCTATACCATATTATACTATAATATACTGCAATATACTAGAATATACCCTGAACCTTGATCCTAAGGGTCCAAAGACCCACATAATGGGGCTTTAGGGCCCAAATACTACATTAACATTCATGGTATTTGGGCCCTAAAGCCCTATCATTTGAGTTCTTGGACCCCTTAAGGTGTGTGTTCTGTAAGCCCCGAACCCCAAACCTGAATCGCTCGAAAAACCCAAACCCTAAACCCTGTAACTTATTTGGTAGTCATAGTCGGTAAGCAAGGCAACCCTAAACCCCAAACCGCGTGGGCCTGATCTTCCGTCCACCGTTGAAGATCGATATGTATACTTTGTTGGCTCAACTCTGCACCCATTGCCTGGAGTTGACTGTTTGGGGGTTTGGGGTTCAGGGTTTAGGGGTTTAGGGCTTAGAGTGTTGAGGGTTTAGGATGTATGGCTGCGACATCTCGCAGCGCAGCTTCCAAGAGTCATAGCAAAAATATCTCAAACCCTTAACCCGAAACTCTAAAGCCTAGACCCTATATATCCTAAACCCTAAACCTCTCCTTCCCTCGAGTGCTTCAGCCTCAAAGAACAAGCTGACACCCAAGAACTTGAGGGCTTAGGGTTTAAGGTCACACCCTTTTTTGAATCGAAATACCTGAAAAGTTGAAAGCCCTGATCGCTACCTCAGAAGTTCCCCAACCACCCCCGCCGCACTACCCATTACCCCATTTGGTTTTCCCCCGGACTAAACTAACCCCACACCCTGAACCCTTAAACCCCTAAACCTCAGGAACTTAGGGATAGGGAGGGGTAGCAAGGAAACAACCCTAAACCCTAAACCCACCCTACCTTGCAGCCTTTAAGTCCCTGCACTTACCCTCATTTTGGCAGGGAATAAGGAAGGGACCAGAAGATGGAAACTACTAGGGTTTTGGATGTAGTGTTTTGGGCTTAGGGTAGGACATGAAGGAATGGAACAGAAGAGAACTATTCTGGTCATTATACAGACACGACGGTCAGCGTCTCTTGCTGATTCCTTGCTAACCCTACGAAAACCCCAAGGTCCTGGGCAGTTTACGAAAACTCAGACTCATGGATCCGCTTTCGGGCTGCTCCATGAGCAGTTTAGGGTTTGGGGTTTCGGGACCAACTGGAACCCCAATTTATATGGAAAAATGACGTCGTTGTCCATTTGCATGGATTTTGGACCATCATTCACCTACTGCCGGGGTCCACGCATGGGTGTACGTAAGTGACATGCCTGCTGAGAAACACACAGGTCGTCCCAACTCGGAACCCTCAGATGCCCTGACCTAATTAGCCCACACTGCACCCTACACTGCACCCTGCACTGCACCCTACACCCTAAGCAGCAAGTCCTATATGAGCTGTAGTCTAAACTCCTAGTATCCCCGTTAATAACCCCTATGGTAGTCTTCGAAATAAGCCCGCCTCCGCAAACGTCTGGAGTTCAACGACGGGGTTAGGTCTCAAAGGAAGCTGAGCAAGGGCTGCCGGCGAGAAACTTGCGTGGACTCAGGGCCGCAAGGCTTCATCAGCTCCTCTTTTTAGGACCATATGAGCCGTAGTCTAGACTCCTTAAAGGGGGTTATATAGGGGATTCTGAAGGGGACTACTATAGGGGTTATAAAGGGATACTAGGAGTTTAGACTATAGCTCATATAGGAGAGCAGGAGCTGATATAAGAGATATATAGGGAGTATAGAGAGCTACATAAGAAGGGGCGTTTACTGCCTCAGAGCTCATTGTGATTTTTCGTGTGATTGCCTCAGAGCTCATTACGTAGACCTGCCCAGCCCCGATGGTAATAATCCCGAATTATGTTTGTACTACATGGGGATACTCCTAATTAAGGGGGCTTTGCTATGCGGCAGGGGGCGGTGGCTAAGGTTTCGAGAGGGCTTGGGTAACGATTCTACAGCTTGTGGCTTTGGGCTACGGGTATTGGAATCTGGGGTTTGCGTGGGCTAAGCGTGTAACCCACTCTCCCTCGTAGTAACCCTCCCCAACCCCCTAATGATACATAGCCTCCCCCCCACTATAGAATTACCAGGGCAGGTGGGTGTGTGTTATTTTTAGGTAAGAGGTCTTATTGAATTTCAGCAATTGTGATTGGAAATGACAACCGGGTTTAGGGTTAGGATTGGGAGAATAGCTTTCAAGCCTAAACGCTAAGCTCGAAGCTCTACACCCTGAACATTAAACCTTAAACTCTAAACCCTAAACCCTAAAAACCTAAACCCTAAACCCTAAACCCTGAACCTTCATCCGGAGAGACCTGAACCCTAAAGCCTAGTCCCTACACCGTGGCTTGGAATCTATGTCGCGCAAAGATATGAATCCATGCGTTTACTACCTAGTATGGTTATAGTAGTTTCCCAAAATAGTGGGACTCCAATATAGAACCCAAAATACTACAAACCTTATAGGGGACCCTTATGAAGGTTTCCTAATTTGGGGGATATCACATCCCTAGGGGCTAGAGTTGCTGTAGCAAACAAAAACGGACGAGATTCCTATAGGGCCCAAGTTCCCATACAATCGTGACTTAAAGAGAGATGTAGGGTTGTGTATTATGATTAGGGTTTAGGATTTAGGGCTTACGGTTAAGGCTGAGGGCTTAGGATTGTATATACTTGTTCACATAAGTATATACAGAGACTCATAAGGTTTAGGGTCCAAGTGCTAACAGAATGGAGTAGTAGGTCCCAAATACTACAATCTTCATGGTTTTCGAAGCAGCCCTGCTGGGATTGCTGCTCGGGATTACTTCGCATCAGGAGCTCTTTCTATTTGGCTGTTCATGTGTTGAATCCCATTCTCTCGGGGCTTTCAAGTGGGGAGGTACCAGCTAGGTACCCGTTACGCACGTTTTACGAAACATTACGTAAAGCAGTTAGAAGGCTTTGAGGAGAGACCAGGAAGAATTTGAGGGCTATGCATAAAGTTTGGAAACTACCCAGCAGAATTTCTTTCAATCCCTAGTAGCCAGAACCCTAAACACTCACAAGTACTCATGACCTGCTATGCGCAGTTTAAGGGTTTATGATTTAGGCTGCGTCAAAGTTTCCCTTCCTCCTCTCCACACACCCGGCCCACAAGCTTTGCTTTGGGGTTGAGGGCTGATTGAGGGTGTAGGGTTAGTTGACTACGCATCGACCTCCAGCTGGATAGTGATAGGGATATTGATGGAAGTCTGGCTACTTCTACGGGGCACAAAGCAAGGTTGGATATCGGCCTGGCACAAAGCAAGGTTGGATATCGGCCTGGCCCGGATCTCTACTCATTCCCTAAGCCCTGAACCCGAAACCCTAACATTTGGGACTTTAAAAAAAACAAAAACGTATGTCATCCGCAAGGGGAGACCCGAATACTTGCCTCACAAGTTTCAAAGGCTCTTGTATTTGGAAAATTGTCTGAGATACTGTTCCTAAATTGGCGGAAACCTATGTAGAGTGAGTATGGAGATAGAAGCCGAAATCGTGGGACCCTGTTGCACTTGTTTTGTAGGAGATCCGCACACAGCTCCACAAGAAGGGTCTCTAACCCAACCAATCTTGGGGCCTTTTGTATGCCTAGTCTACACCCTGAGTTTGCCCTCAAGGCCCCTAGAAACAGCCGAAAAACGCACAGGTTCCAGTTTTGGGAAAATCCGAGCCCTCACAATTCTGAATTGCGCCCTATACATTAGGAGGACCCCCCCACCCTGTAATAGTGGTATAATGCGAATATAATAGGACCCTAATATAATCCTTATTATCCTTTGTAGGCGCTATTGTGGGGTGGGGGGGTTCCACCTAACCTATGCATTCCGATGAATATCTACTTTAGATAATAGGTCAAATGATGGCACGAAGACCATTATAACAGCCATTATTCTACACCTAAACCCGAAACCCTAAGCTAGAGCAAGCCTGATGCCATGAACATAAGAATTGGCAAAAAGGGCTCCATGGAATCCTCATCATGGGAAGCCTTATACCCGCAATCTAAGGGTTTTACGAGTTCAGGGTTTAGGGTTCAGGCCTTCGGTTTGATACTTATGTTGCTTTCCCGTTTCATGGGGCACGTATTGCAAATGTCGCTTTAAAAGGAGCTGCCCAAGAGACTCTGAAGCTCAAAGCCTAAACATTTCGTAAACCCTAAACTCTGAGACCATCAGAAAACCCTGAAACCTGACTGAGGCGGCGGGCTGGAGATTTTCCTCAGTTGCATTGAGGAGTCTAACCCAGACCCCGGGGAGGATCTAAACATTAGATCCCCTAGAACCATATGGGAAATTATATAAGGATTATATTGGGGTTATAATGGGTTTATGGGGGATCTAATTTTTAGATCCTCCCAGGGGTCTGGGAAGGTTTAGGCAGCCTTGAAGGTTCAGGGCATTCCATTTAGGAGTACGGGTTTGCAGCTTCCTGAGTTGCTGTTAACCCACTTAATTGTAGTTACCATTTTGGGGAGACCCTATTATTTACTATATATATATATACACATACACACCCATTATGGTAGCTTAATCTAAGCTCCTCAACAGCAACCCAACTTAAGGTGGAGGTATGGTTTTGTGGGGGTTTTAGGCTTGGGGTGTCAAGTTGGTTGGGGTTCGAATCTCGGCCGCGCTGCGGGAAAAAACCTACGTCCTAAGAGTGCAACGGCCCAATTAAAGGACTTTAGCGCCCAAATACCATTAATGTTATAGTATTTGGGCCCCAAAACCCTATTAGTTGGGTCCTTGGACCCTTAGGGCAAATAACCCAAAACAGCTTGCAGAGGCAACCTTGTAGCGCTGCTGGCTGCTTCTACTGGCCTTTAAATGGCTAGGAATGAAGGAACGGATCCTGAATAAATAGTAGTCCCTACATAACCAAATTATAATCATGTCCATTTTCTTTTCCATTCCTTCATTCCCAGCCTAAACCCTAAACCCTAAACCTATAGTAGTTTCCATTTTCTTTTCCATTCCTTCATTCCCAGGTAACCAATTGCCAGTGTACTTGTACTGTGCTGCAGATAGCCCATCGGGGTTTCGGTTTGAGGGTGCAAGGTTCGTTCGGGTTTTAGGGTGTTTGGAAACTACAGGGATTAAAGGGATTCTATAGTTTAGGGGTATTACCCCCAATAATAATGGAGAATAGAAATGGAAAAGAACATGGAAATTGAAATGTAAACTAGGGAATATATGGGCTTCGGTTTTATCTGGACCACGGAAGTATGTAGAAATATAACCCTTTTGGCTGTTTTTAGGGGCTTAGGGCTATATTACGGCTATATCTAATCGCATGAAAGCTCGCTCACTTTCGACCTTCGGTGCACTTTGGTTACCTCATACTAGCCTAGAAATTGTCACCAAACCGCTGGAAACATCATTAAGCGCTCGAAAAGATTGGTCCCTGCTGATGTGTGGTACTGTACTATAATGTGAACAGGTCTGACTAATCCGTATAATATAAGACTGCAATCATCCGTCCCCGAGCCCCACAAACAAGCCCTACTTAACCTCTAAGCGTTGCGCAGCTTCTTTCGCCGTCAAGCAAACCCGATGTAACTTGGGCCCAAAATGCCTCAAATATATGTATGCACATATATATACTATACTACTTTGGTGGCCGCAAAAAATGCCACATCAGTTGGGGGCGTGGACAAGCAGCGTCCCTCCAAACCGACATGCATCCAAGATTGGCCTATGTATGTACCTGGACCTAGACCGTCGAAGTACCGTCTACTATCCCCGAACCCTAAACCCTAAGCCCTTAACCGCGTAATTGGTATTCCGAACCCCATCTCTGCACTTTTTGAAAGGTCTATGCCGTCAGTGGTACTAAGACATTGGCGACAAGGTCTGGGGAAACGGCCCTTTGCCATCTTTGATGTAGTACTGGTGAAGGGACCTGCCATGGAATTGGGGATTCTACGGCATTTTTCAGAGGCCCGCCCCCAAATTAGTTCTGCCACATTCTTCCAAGGTGCAATCTAGATTCAGGGTTAAGAGTCCAAACCCTTAACCCCAAACCCTATGCTCTAGAGTTTGGGGGTCCGGAGCTGGGAGTTTAAGATTCAAGGTTGAATTGATTGGGAATTTGGAGTTTCAGGTTTAGATCCCTTCCCAAGAACAGCATTGCCCCGGGTTTTGGTTAGCTTTGTGAGCAAATGCGCCCAGGAACTAACCCCACAAAATCAAAAAATGGTGGACCCTAAAGCCTAGGGTTTAGGGAGAAGGGAAGTGGAATATTAGGATTCTTATCGCATGATATCAGGAGTTCGGTAGGGTATGTTCTCTCAGTTTCCAAGTAGGAGTACATCTTAACCCTAAACCCTAAGCCCTAAACCCTAAATCCCCAAGCCCTTTAGAAACCCCATCCTCCCAGAAACTGACATGCCCGCCTTCTCAGAGGACAGTCGGGTTGAATGTTACTTTGCGGAAAAGCCGCATCTATGACAAAACCCTCAGCCCTAAAACTTAAACATTAAACCCTAACCCTAAACCCTAAATCCCCAAACGTAAACCGCTTATTCCCGGCCGAGTCTGCGGTAGGCCTGAATGCCGTAATTATGGACAAGTCTCTACACGGACGTTCCTCGTAGGTACATTGTAAATGGGGTTCTCGAACTAGGCTATCTATACTTATCACGGTAAGCGTGAACTGTTTAAAGCTACCTGCGAACCTGCAAGTAGTCACCATAGTTGTATTCCCGCAAGATCTTAGCCCTATCCGTTGAAGTGCTGTAGCCCAAGCTAGTTAACCTCAAGGGTTAAGTTAAAGGCGACACTTGCACAACTATTGCGAAGGTTCTGGTGCTATCGGATGTTCACACCATAGCATGTGATGACCTAACATGCTAAGATTGGCCTTTGCAGCAACGGTTCAAAAAGCAACACCCTCAGCTCAAACCCTAAACCCTAAACCCTAACCCTAAACCCTGAACCCTGAACACTAACCCAAAACCCCAAACCCTGAACCCAAAGCCTAAACCCTCAACCTCAAGCCCCCGGGAAACCCAACCAAAGATCCCTGAACCAACCTCATCCTGAAGGCGTAGGCATCGTCTTCCGTGGCTTCTTTGCTGGCCGCCTTGTGTTTGCTTCACAAACCCTAGGGCTTCAGGCTTAGGAGGGTTTAGGGTTTAGGCCCTAGGGCTTAGGGTTTAGGAGGCTTAGGGTTTAGGGTTTAGGCAGATGCTTTTGAGGCTTAGGGGTTTGGCTGTAGGTAGTTTTTACAGAATCTAAACTGAAATGTAGCTGCTCTTCATGGGCTTGGATCACCAGAGAAAGCTTAACAGGTTGAGGTGGTTTGTTAGTGCTGTCCTTCCCCATAGAAACCGTTGGAAACTCAAAAGATCTCAAAAGGATCCCTCGCAGGAGGCCTATACCGGATTTCTGTAGGTAAAGATGGTAGGATTAGAGCTCTTTAGGGTTTAGGGTTTAGGGGTTTAGGGTGGGTTATACAGGTAGGATGCTAAGTTTTGGTCCCCCCAACTAAGGCAGAAGATGTAGATACTCACCAATGTTAATATTCGTCAGGAACCCTATATCCAAACGATGAATGACAACCTAAAGCCTGAAAAAAACCATAAACCCTCAACCCTAAACCCTATCATTAATGAGACCATGCAGGGAAATATGTAGGTATGCGCGCTACTAAGGTTTAGGGTTCAGCCTTAACGTTCGAACGGTCCATCCTAGCCTTCCCACACAGCACAACTCTCCCATGTCTACAATTTCTGTGCTAAATGCTCTCGCAGTGAAGGGCACTAGCTTCAACTGTGCCAGCGGCAACGATGGTTTAGGGTTTAGGGGTCTAGGTCTTCTGTGTACCCTAACCCCCTAAACCTTAAGTCTGGGTTTCGGGTTTGGGCCACTGAGGTGGGTTCGCCCTCTTGTTCAGCGGCCCCTGCAGGACACGCTGGTCAGTGATCACTGGAAGATGGTTGCTGAGGATCTCTTGGTGCCGGATTCTCAGCATGGATGTTTCACGCAAGACATTCTGAGCATGCTGTCCCCCTCTGGCCAGATTCATACGGGACCATGCAGACCAGCACGCACAAGGCCAGGCAATCTAGACATCCTTTGGCCCCATGAGAAGCAGCAAAAGGCGTCTATCTCTAGCACGGGAAAAATCCTGACCAGAAGTTGTCCCCAGCTGAATGCCTCCGACCCTGCAAGAATGTCAAAAATGGACCATAAGAGGACCCCAATTTCATCAATATCATTCCTTACAGTCCCCATTACTTATAAGAGCGCCCTAACAGAATCAATATTATCCCTTACAGCCCCCATTGCTGGGTAGGGGGCCCAGCTAAGGAATCTCGATTTTGAGCACTTGTCTACGACTGTTCCATTGCTTCGACCGAGGGTTTAGGGCTAGTTTAGGGTGCAGGTTTCAGGGTTTAGGGTTAAGGGTCAGAGTTTAGGGTTAAACTTTGAGCATTTAGGGTTTACGATTGGGGATCCTATCCTAAACCCTGAGCCCGCCAAATTTTGGGAAGTGTTAGCTGCTCAGGAAGAGTATGGAGACGGTAGATGTCCATAGAAAGTATGCGCATAACCTTTGGGGTGTAGAATTTAGGGCCTAGTCTCGGGTACACCTGCACACTTTTGAGGTTTATAGGTTCAGACAGGATTCCGTCTCTATGGGAATCACCATCAGGTTGGCTTGCGGGCTTTGATACTGTTAAGAATGAAAACCTGAATGATCTTATTATAAAAATACTACGTATACTTCCTGGGCTTGGGGGTAATTCAGATCATGCAGGAGCGTTCATAACATTTTTCCTTAGAATCTCGCATGACCGCAAATACCTTATACCTCTGGTATTTCGGCCTGGTATCTAACGATCCTACATCCCCGACATTTGGAGCAAATAGTGGGAACGAATAGGGATTGTGAGCGGATATGCGAGCAATTCATTTTGATATGGCTTTGCTTATACTAACACAGCAGAAGGCCTAGCCGGAATGCCTGCTTCCTTTGCGGAAGCAGGCTTCGTAGGGACTTTCTCGATATCCAGTCACCTACACGGACTATCTGGCATCCCTAGCCCGTACAAAGTTCTATGCAACCCCTTATGCTACAGTCCCCCTTAAGTAAATAGAATATGGGGTATATGGGGATCTTATTATAATATACCCAATATCATATTCTACCTACTTAAGGGGAACTATATCTTACAACACATACAGACCATGCGGACGACGTGGGTAACGCGGCCTTCACGGGCCTACAGCTACATGAGCCGGTGCAAGACTACAAGGCTACACGAGCACCCGTGCTTTCATTGCCACATACCCCCCTTCTCAAATATGCTGCTCATATAAGGCTATGACAGGGGGTTTTTGGTTTATTACCGGTTACCACGACCCCTGCCTAGAAGTATCCTATGAACATAGTAGATCCAATTTGGATGGTTGGAATTAGACAATACCATGGTGAACAGTCTGGCTAAAAGGACCCCAAACCCTGAACCCCTAAGCAAACTGGAACTTGACCACAATAGGAGACACAGACCGATTTAGGGTTCCAACAGTTGACCCTCAGAACCTAGAACCTCTCGTCCCTCCCCTCATCCCACTGTAAAGAGTGGCTCAGGTTCCAACTGCATCTGCCAAGGCTTTGAACTGCTTCTTGGTGAGCATGTCTGCGCCGGCCTCGGGCTTTGGGGTTATTTAGGGTTTAGGGATTAGGGTTTAGGGTTCAGGGTTTAGGGTTTAGGGTTTAGGGTTTATAGTCCCCCTTCAGGAGAAAGTAGATGGCTTTGGGTATGTTATACTAAGATCCCCATATACCCCATATCCTATCTACTTAAGGGGGACTATAGGGTTTAGGGATTCATACTAGTATATGTTCTCTAGCTGCCCTGGACCCCCCCTCCCCCCACAAACAGTGCTGAGTAGCTGCTTGTTGGTGAGCTTTATGGAAAAATCAGGACGTGTGTAAGGGTAAATTGGGGAGGCCCTAACACCCCTAATGAGGGCTCCGGGATGATCACTTTGGGGTTATATATAGGGGTAATGCAGGGATTCTATGGGGATAATGGAAAAGAAAATGGAAAATACTATATTATAATAGGGTATATAGGGGTAATGTAGGGATTGTAAAGGGATAATGGAAGAGAAAATTGACAATACTATGTAGGTCCTAGGGTTTAGGGTACATGCCTGGTGAAGGGTTTAGGGTCCTTTAGAATAGGGAATTAGGGAAATTAGGGGTTCTATGCTGACGGCTGGGTTCAGGGGGTAGGGTTGCCAAGCTACTCTCAGTATTCCTGTTGCTCAGTCCCGTTTCCAGACTCCTCTAGCCTATCAACCACAAACTATGTGTATATATATATATATGCTATATACATAAATAAATATATGTGTAAGATATATATATATATGACCCTGAATAAGCCCGAAAACGGTCCCCTGGACATATCCAGCCCTGCAGCAGTTTGGACTACATGCAGTTCACATCTATACATGACATGTTCAAGTATACACATAACTGGGATTTCCTGGGAAACCCTCTTCACCTGCTACACTACAAAACACTCCCGGTATGGCACAAGGAACCTTGAGCCCTCAACCCTGAACCTTAAAGCCTCCCCGAACCCTACTTGGAGGCCCATGGGACTTAGTAACTACTTCTAACTGGGCTTATAACCCCTCAGCTTGCAGGACACGCCCGAGCCTGGCGGACCTCAGCCCCCCCCCCATGGTGGGTGGCCTAGTCCAGCCTGACCATCCCGCGTGAAATTTCGGCCTCGCCTAGGGTTCGAGGCTTTGGCGGTAGGCGGCGGGCGCATTTTTCGAGGTTTGATGGAGGCCTCGGAGGCCCCTGGAGGTTTTCTAGACGGCTGGAGCCTGCAAAACCCCCACATGCATGGAGTAACATCTACAGACCCTAATATATACTATGGCTTACATTTGATACAATGATGGGTTTCGCGTTTTGGGTACACGTAATTGGGATTTGCGGTGGATTATGACAAGAGCAC
>CAJNIZ010046782.1:9207-28678 GCA_905231905.1 Symbiodinium pilosum | reverse complement strand
GTCCGAACGCTGGCCCCGAACATTTTCCCCACCGGTTTCCTGGGTCCTACTTGCGCGTCCCTAGTTGGACTTCTAGGGTTTTATTGTGTATGTAATAGGCATATGACTGTATCTATATACCTAACTTAAATACCTGTATATCTATAATTACATGTTCCTACATTGGGAAGCCCCGCCAGCCGAGGCGGGCGCACACTAGCGTTTACAATTATCCAATATATAGCTTAGGCAATAGCTACACCACCGCCTCTCGATTATTGGATCATATTAACCATAATCTAAATTTCTAGTATCCCCCTTAATAAGCCCCCTTCATACTCCCCTATATAAGCCCTTATGAAACCCGCTGTCAGGAATTTCGACCCTAAGCAAAAAAAAACTATATAACCCCCTATAGCTTATAGGGACACTTTGAAAGTATTCTGAAGGGAACCAGAGAGGATTCGGTCCTAGCTGGGCCGTTTCCCCTGAACACAAAACACTCCCTTTACCCTAAGCCCTAAACCCAAAACCTTAAACGCTAAACCCCTAAACCCTACACTTTGAGGGTTGTACTCCCTCACTTATGGCCCTACCTTCGTGCGGTCCGTTGGCTTTTTGGGCGACGCTTCACCTTGCAATGAAAGGATTGTGGGGGGGAGCTGTTTGATGTTGGGGTTTCGGGCTTAAGGCTCAGGGTTCAGGGGTAGGGTTGGTTTATAGGGGTTTAAGAAGTAGATCTGGAGTATCTGGAGTTTCGGGTCTAGGACCTACGCGAGGGGCTTCAAGGATTACAATAAGGTTTTTGCGGCATATTAAGCTAGGTGTATACATATATATATATATATAAAGGTGTCAGGGGAGCAATGGTGGACATTTCGTAGGGCTTCTAGATTACTTAAGAGCTGGGGGCTTTGGCCTTAGGCTTCCCGATGTCTAGGGCTTAAGATTTTAGGGCTTAGGGTTTCAGGGTCTAAGTCTAGGGTGTCAGTCAGTCTTGTCGGGTACCGTGCAAAAAGCCTAGGAAATCAGCAATCCTGTAATCCCCCTAGACCTAGAAATTACAACCTCATTTTTTAACAGTTCCATTAGGGCTATACTATAATAGAAATGAAGCAGTTCATAAGGAGACTACAGTATCATCTTGCTCAACATACCCTCAACCCTAAACCCTTGCATTGAGGTTTCTACAGTGAAAGGTTCACGGTTGCGGAGTTCAGCTATCAGGCTTCGGGGTTTATCCGGCACCTTCGGGGCAGAACTTCTCTACTCCCCGGTGCTTCGAAGGAACGTGGGAATGGGTTTTAATCACGGACACCTATATATATATGTAAATAAATATATATATATATATATGTAATGTATATTCCTAAACCCGAAACCCTGAGCCCTATAATATGTAAATCAATGAGTGATTGATAGAAAGGAGGAACAAATAAGGGCTACTAAAGGGGATCCATCACCTCATTCCCTGCTCAGCACCAAGAATCAAAGGAAGCCACAGAAGTGAGGGTTTAGGGTTTAGTCCTGACTGAGGGGCTTATATCCAAGGGACCTATGGGGTGAAACTTGTAGGGTTGAGGGTTTAGGGTCAGCTACAGGTAGAACCACCTGAGTTGCCACAGAACTCCCTGGGGTGGGTGAGTTAGCCCCAGTTGAGAATGGTGTTACCCTAAACCCTACTTGGAGGGTCCGGGGGGAATAGTAAGTAGGTTCACAACCATAACCATATAGTAACCCTACTTGTCCCCCTTATTGACCTCCTTACTAAGTCCCCCCGACCCTCCAAGTAAACCCTTTTGAAAGTACGCTTCCAGAGCTTGAGGGGATCCTGGCTCATTATTCGGGGAGCTGTTTCATTTGAGCTACTGTCTAAACTCCTAGTATCCCCCTTAATATCCCCTATAGTAGTCCCCTACATAATCCCCTAGATAACACCCCTTTAAGGAGTTTAGACTATGGCTCATTTAGGGTAGAGGTTTTTGTTTTACAGGACCTTTTCTCCTCTGGGTTTAGGGTTTAGGGCTTAGGGTTTAGGGAGAAATGATTAATCAAGTTGTACAGTTCCTATTCTATTCCTGTTATCCTCCGTCTGTGGCCGAGGGTATCTCCTAACCTAGCGCTGGAGCCCATATCACCCAAATCCCGGCTACGCTGCAAGACTCTAAGCTCAGTCTGGGTCGGTTGCTCGTAGCGCCAACCCCTAAGCTTACCATCATGAGGATAGAATACCCTAAGGGTCCAAGGACCCAAATAATAGGGCTTTAGGGCCCAAATACTATAGTATTAATGGTATTTGGGCCTTAAAGCCCTATTATTTAAGTCCTTGGACCCTTAGGGATATAATTCAAAAAGCAGAAGAGCGCTGAAACCATGAGCCTCAGGCCTTAGACTGGCTTACGGACAAAATCCGAACCTGAATGAAGCCTTCACCGTCTTTAATTCCCAAATCCTCAGCTGCCAATGTCAACCCCCAAGCAGCTGATCCTACAACATCATTTTACATATCCATAGATGCTGAAAACTCACAGGCCTTTAGACGTCAGCCTCTCAAGGCAGCAAGCCCTACAGCCCCAGCCATTGAACCCCATCCTGCAACCGCTCCAAAAGTCCTTAGATTATAGGTTTACGAGGTCCGTTGGGAGGGCTAACGACCTCGGGGCGGCCCGAGCTCTGTCTTGACCTCACTATCCCTAAGGGTCCAAGGACCCAAACAAGGGGGTTTAGGGTTCAGGGCTTCAAGGACCCAAATGATAGGGCTTAGGGTTTAGGGTTTAGGCCCGAGGACCCAAATAATTGATCTTAGGGTGTAGGTTTTTGGTCCAAGGACCTAAATAATAGGGTTGTAGGGCCCGAAGACTGTAATATTAATGGTATTTGGGCCCTAAATCCTTGGACCATTAGGGAATGGAGTCAAGAATCCAGTTTCTGGTGGGAGTTGCGACTCCGACCCACAGGACCTTCAAGGCTCAAAGTGCTGATGACGCTGGAGGCAAGTAGAGCCAGGCATTGCCGCATGATGCGTGGGTCAAAACTTGTGGATGATGACTTTGCGGATCTTGAGGGCAACTCACTTGAAGCCATGCTTGCAAGAGTCTCTTGTCTCGAGACAAGCGTCCATCCCCGAAACCTTCGGCGGAGTTCTGGGCTGACATGCCCTCAATCCTGCCTTGGCCTTGGGGGGCGTGCGAGGCTGCCGAACCCTTTGGCTTGCGCCACTTACATCTCTCCCTTCGGGGCTAACGCCTGGTTCTGGGGAATGCGGATTGTCCTTGAACCGCATCATTGCCCATTCAGCATGCTCCTGAGATCTGCATGGACAGGGTTTGGAGGAAAGCACATGCCATGCGATTTTCTTGGTCTACGTCCCCTAGACCCTACGCCCTAAATCCTGAATCTCTAGCCCCGCACCTGAAACCGTAAAGCCACAGCTGGCACTTGGTTAGCTGGGAATGTAGGGATGGAAAGAATGGAAACTACCATAATTTTTTATAGGGACTTCTATAAGGATCCATTCCTTCATTCCTAGCTAACCAAAGGCTAAAGAATCCTAAAGCCTGAGCCCTAACCCCTACATCCGACCTAAACCCCAAAAGTATGTAAAATAATAGCCCTAAACCCCTAATAATAGCCCTAAAGGCCATTGTTTAACATACTTTTGGGGTCCAGGTAGGCCCTAAACCCCAAACCTTGAGCCCTAACCCCAACATCTTAGGCCCTTGGAAGCACCTTCCTCGGAGCTTTCCGACTCTTCCTGCAGGACACAAGGCATGGGCTTTAGGGTTCGAAGTTGTATAGGGTTGAGTAGAATAATTGATTGGATTTTGGGCTGATTTTGGGTGGTTCTTGGCATTTACCTACTTCTGAAGTCCAAGTGGGGTGTAGGCTTGCAACATTTAGGTGCTTAATTTGGGTACCGCCCCCACCAATCTACAGTCTAGACTAGCATAGCCCCCTAAAATTATACTACAAATATTTTCAACTGTTAATGAGCGGGGGCAGTACCCAAGGCTCCATCAACAGTTCTGATGTAGGGTTGAAGGGGTTAGGGTTTGGGGTTTGGGGTTTACTCCAAGGGATTTGGAACCCCAGTAGAAATTATAATTTCAGCTAAATATTAGGATTGTTGGTAATAGAAAATAATGACAATTTTTAGGAACCTTGTAGTTTAGGGCTTTGGGTTTAAGGTTTAGGATTTGGGGTTTAGGTCTCGGGGCCGAAGGTTTTTCAGGTTTAGGGGCTTCGGGGCTTAAAGACCTCGTGAGGCGTTTGGGGCTGAATTACAACAAAATGATATCTGTTGGGTACTGCCCCCACCCAGTAACAGTCTATATTAGGGGTCCTATTAAGGGCTATATATAACCATATTATGATTATTATCCAACTGTTACTGAGGGGGGGCAGTACCCAAGATATCAGGGTCAAACTGTGAGTATATTACAAGCCCCAAGGGTTCAAGTGACCAAAATCGGGTTCTAGGCCGCAAAAACAACTCTGATTATAGGTTCTGGGGGCCTAGGAGTCTGTTATATGGGTACTTGGAGTGTTTAGGGTAGTAGAACTGGCCATGAAATTAATTGGGCGTTGCATTGCAGAGGGACAAAGATAGCAAACGAAAATGACCATGAACATGCTGAGTGTCTATGAGTACCCGATATGCGGCTAAGATTGTAGTACTTGTAATCACCCTGCCATTCTCTACATCAATAATACGCATGATCATGAACCTCTCAGTCGGAGCAAAGTACTAGCTACCGCAACCCTGCAATCCGAATCCCTTAACCTCAACCGCAAGCCCTAAACCCCTAAAACCCTAAACTCTATCACCCTACAGCCCCCCTTAAGTAGATGGAATATGGCTATGGCTCTGGGTGTATTATTACAAGAACCCCCCCCTATACCCCACATTCTATCTACTGAAGGGGGGCTATAACCCCCTGAACCATTGAAGCCTTGAAGACGTGACCATAACTCCCATCCTGGACCTCAGAAGTCGGTAAAGTAATGGCCCGAAACCCCGAACCATTACAAAAAAAGGCCTGAGTCCTCCCCCCACCCATGAACCGTCTATAATAGGGGTCATATAAAGGGCTCCGTAAAATCATGTTAGACATATTATCCAAATAGTGGGGGGCAGTACCCAAAAAAGGCCACTATGTTGCATATACTTTGGGGTCCAGGATAATTAACCCTTAAAGTCTTATAAGCTCTAAATCCTACACCTTAATTCCTGAGCCCTGAACCCAAAACCCTGAACCTCAAACCCTAAACCCCTAAACCCTAAACCCTAATCCCCTAAGTCGCCTCGGCTGCCTGTGCTCGCAGCAACATCCGCAGTTCGAACTCTTGGGCCTCACAGAACCACGGAGACTCTGTCCCAGAGCTCCAGGAGGTGAGCGGGTTCAGGGCTTAGGGGAACAAATTTGATGACTTTAGAGGTTTAGGGTTTAGGGGTTTAGGGTTTAGGGGTTTAGGGTTTAGGGGTTTAGGGTTTAGGGGTTTAGGGTTTAGGATTTGAGGTCTCCAAAACATGTCAGGTAGGTATCGTTTACAGACTGACTGATGCAGGCCATGTTGCCATGGAGCACCAGGTGCTTGGGGTGGTTGGGGCTTTGGGGAGTTAGGGTTTAGGGTTTCAGGCTCCTGGATTAGCTTCTAGCTTCTGGGATTTTGGGTGGCGGGAATCAGGCTTGAAGGGCTTAGGGTTTGGGATCTATGGCTCCGGGCAGAGGAACTGTAGTCCAAACTCCTAATATCCCACTTATTAGACCCTACAGTAGTACGCTATATAATCCCCTAGCTTTAAGGAGTTTAGACTATATGACGGATGTCCTATGCTTGGTTGCTATATTGAAAGTTGCACAGGTCTGAGTATGCCTGCAAGCAAGTTTGAAGGTTTAAGGGTTTAGGGATTTGATTTCCATTGTCTCCATTCGCTGTGTAAGGGTTTAAGGGTTGGGGGGTTAGGGGTTTAACCCTGAACCCTAAACCCTAAACCATAGATTGCAGGGTTTTTGCGACACCTCACAGGGGCCCTTGGTATCAAGTCTGGCAACTTTCCTGTGTGACACAGAGGCCTTTCCAACGCCAACGAACATGTTTGAGACCTCATGATTGCAATTGAACAAGGCCTGGTGTTTGGGGGTTTAGGGTTTTTAGGGTTTAGAAATCTATACACCTGCGCATATGTGTAAAGTTACATCTATAGAAAATCATAATGGACCACCCCAATAACCTAAGAATACAGCCCTTGTATCGTGAAGGGTAGTATGTATTATTGAGGGAGATCATTGTTCATTCTTAGATGGAGGTGGTTACATGCGAACATGCGGAATACCAGCGGCAGTTCCTGTGTCAACCATAAACCTAAACCCTAAACCCCAAATCCTTAAGCCATCTCACCTCAAATTTCGTCCTCATATATTCAAGTCAGACCCCAAGCTATTCAATATTGCGGGGGGTGGAGCGTCAATACGTGAGCCATAGTCTAAAATCCTAGTATCCCCCTTAATAAGCCCAATGATATATACAGTCCCCTACATAACCCCCCTTTAAAGTGTTTAGACCCTAACTTAACCCTATAAACCCTAATCCCAGATCCTAAACCCTAAACCCTAATCCCAGATCCCTAAACCCTAAACCCAGATTCCTCAACCCTAAACCCTACATAACCTCGCCGCTTTCAGGAGTTTAAAACTACCGTTCACGTGGAATACTAGAGGAGGCTATCGAAGACGGAGTCCTGATCATGCAAGGGAATAGGGTTTAGGGTTTAGGGTAGGCTAAACCCTAAACCCTGAACCCTTTTCAAAACAGTTCCTGGCGGAAGCTCAATTCTTTAGAAATGGTGCTTTAAACTTAGTCGAGCCTAAGAGGAAGTGGGGTTCAGAGTGTAGGGGTTTGGGTTGAGGCCTCGGGGTTCAAGCTGCCCGGGCCTGAGGCGACGAATTTCCAAGTAATTTCGCAAGCGTGAAGTTGTCTAGGAATCGGAGATAAGAATTCCCGATCAGAAGTTATACAAGCAGCAGGAAGGCTAACGAGCCTTGTCCAAGATCATCTGATGTTTCTCCTGTTGCGGTGCGTTTGTGAGATGTTCGCTCCCCGTACTGTACGGGCTGACAGTGTAATTACTTCGGCACTTAATCCAGACCATCTTCGCGCAGGGGTGGAGAGCATGAAAAAACTGAAGTCTCACAATGTCTTTGAATGAGTTAAAGAGTAATTGTTTCTTTGCCTGGATGCTCCAGGTCTGGGGGATACATGTCCTCTTCAGTCTAGATGCTCCAGAAATCTTTTCGTCACGAGTTCTTGCAGCCGCTGGCGTGATGTAATCCATCAACATTTACCAATGGCTTAGCCCAGCTCTCCCACATACCTTTAGCTGGTAGCTGCAGCTTGGCTTGGACTCCAAAGAAGAAATAGCACAGGCTATGGGCTCTTGGTTGTTAGAATCCATAGGCAGGAGAAGGTGCTTTCCCATAACCGACAAAGAGTACGCTCCGCACCTCATGTTGGAGCAAGAATGGCAGGAAAGTGTACAGGCCCGGAACGCGCATTGCTGTTAAAACATGTGCTCTGTCGCTTTCTTCCTGAGAGTTGCCTAGATCCTAGGGAGCCCGCCTTTTGTTTTGGGGGAAGGGCGTGTTTGATTAAATGTGGTACAAAATTGCCCAAAACTTGAATGTTCTGGGTATGGGCATGACAGGGTCTAAGTGGAGTCCAGCAAGGAAATCTTGGCAAAGGGTTTAGGGCTTAGCCCTGAACCCTAAACCCCCAGAAGCACGAAAAAGCTTTAGGGTCTAGAGGTCAGTTGCCATGGAAGCAAGCTTCTGAAACAGTTGCCCTGTAAGTGTCCAAATAGCCAAATAATGGGGTTTAGGGTTTAAGGGGGGGGTCCAAAGACCCAAGTAATAGGGTTTGAGGGCCCAAATACCACTGATATTATAGTATTTGGGCCCTAAAACCCTATTATTTGGGTGCTTGGACCCCACCCCTAAACCCTAAACCCTATTATTTGGGCCCTTGGACCCTTAGAGTTGGCGTGTCAAAGGCCAGGAGAGAAATCGAACACAGCTGTGGTAACCCAACATACAAGGTACTTCGGGTCATGCAGGGTTTTAGTCTCCACCGTAGGGGGTCTTTGGGGATCTGCCTGAACTCTAGAGCTGGGATTTGTTTCGTTTTCTTGGCGCCCATAGGTGATGTTTCTCAAAATAAATGGTGTGACTAGGGTTTAGGGTTCAGGGTTTATAGGGCTCGGTCGACCAACATGCGCAATATGGCACATTTTTCACCTTAGTGTGAATTTAGCACTATTTAGAGCCCCATAACCTACACCTTTTAGGATACCTAACTTTGTGCCTAGTAATTAGGTATAGAGGTCCAGGTCTATAGGATCTTAGTGAGGATTGGGTTTAGTGTTTAGGGTTTAGGGGGATCAGCCCTCCACCGAAAGATTTCCTTGCTATCAGTCGATACCCACGGCTCATATACAGACTTCTGACTTTAGCAATATCTTGGGGGACCCTGCTGGTGGAGTACTAGGGATGTTTCCCACTAACCCCCCCCCCCCACATACCTTATTCCCCAATCATTAGCCACAATCAGCTCTAATTGTCCCCCATATATCCTTACCTACTAAGCGGGGCGTGGTGTGTTGGGGGGGGGTAATTACGGGGAAGCGCATGAATGTAGCAGGGGTGTTGGTGTCCCCTTGCAGGACGAACCAGCACTTCTTTCAATAAATTCTCCTGGCAGATTGGAAGGCCAGCCCTAAAGTGCAGACCCTAATCTTAGACTTTAGACCTAAAATCCTAAACCCTGCAATTGCGCTACGGCCAAGGATTTACGAAGTACTGTTTCATGGTCTGGGGTCGTGTGGGTTTAAGAATGTTTTGCAGGTTGTGGGTTTAGCCTCGTTAAAAGCAATCTCCATTCAGGCTGCAATGTACTACCACACATATATATATGTATATATACTTGAACTTGCAAGTGAAAGCAGAAGCCGCATAATACTGTTGATGGAGGAAATCTTGCACCACTTATGGTGCCCAAAGTACTGTAATTCCAAGGACTTGAAGGGGACTTAGGGTGGGCAAGACTTCCTCCATCAACAGTATGGCTACATGGTATGTAGGTATGCAGCCGGATAAAACTTTCAACTAGCCCAGCCGTACACCCCAGACTCTTTAAAATTTATGGTTAGACACCAAGGCCGATCCCTCAACCGACTGTGATCATCCCCCTGATGATGATTAAGCGCCCCCCCAAATGCCCCCAACCCTTAACGCTATTGCCCCAAACCTTGGGTACTGCCCCCCCTCAGTAATTAACAGTTAGATAATATTATGTATAATATAGTTACATATTGCCCTTAGTAGGACCCCTAATATAGACTGTTACTGGGTGGGGGCAGTACCCAACCTAAACGCTAAACTCTTCCCCAAATATGCATACCTGCAATGAAGTGCAAGGAGGTGGGGGGAGGTTCAAACCTAAACCGTAAACAGGATTTAGGGTTTAGGGCTTTGGGTGTAGGGTTTAGGGTTTAGGAAGAGGGAGGTTGTACTCTTAAAGGGTACTCCTCCCTTCAATTCCGAGACCCGAAAACCCCAAACCCTGTTCAAGGTTAAGGGCGTAAAGAATTTCTCCCCACTCAATTGGATACTCAAATATAAACTTACTAAACTTCAGGAACCCTAGAAACACTCACCCAACAACCATACCAAACGCCCTACGTCATGGATCCCTACGTATCCCCATACATGCCGATGCCTCCATAAAAGGTACCCACGGGCGCCACCATTTTGAGAATCCCTAAACCCTAAACACCAAACCCTAAATCCTATAGCACCTAAATCCTAAACCCTAATGAAACAATAAACCCTATAAATCCTAAACTCTAAATCCTAGGCCCTAAATCCTAAACCCTAATGAAACCCTATGCCATTCGAAGCCTGCCGAAGCTGTTGCCTCTTTTTCTCACACATTTCCACCTCCGCCATGGGGGAGCAAAATGGGAGCCCTTGGAGAACCTTGGACTATGGGTGAGCATGGTGTGTATAGGGTTTAGGGTTTAGGATTTAGGGTAAACCCTAAACCCTAAACCCTAGACCCTAAACCCTAAGGATAATAGGGTTTGGGGGACCAGGGTTGAGCCGGATTTCCAAGAGATCGTAGGGGTCGCCTCGCAGGACTATACGAAGCTCATGTTGCACAGTATCCACACAATTCAGACAGCCTAGGCTTTGAGCCCCAACCCTAAACTAAAAACACCTCCAAAATCTTTAGTGAGGTCAGGGGTGAAATCCCAAGCGTTTGGTAGAAGGGTGGCAGATACTACCCGATAATGCCATTGCGGGGATCTCCTACGAGACCCACAGGTTGTGGGCACCTCTGGAGATATACTTATGATTATGAGTACGGAAGGCTTTAAGTCGTAGCCTCTGCTACCTGAGCATCAGACCCTAAACCAAAGTTTAGGGTTTAGGGTTGAAGCCTGTATATGACCCTTATAAATAACTTGTCCTGGGGAGTGGCGCGCGGTATTTTGAGCCCCACGACCGCCTTCTCTTGCACGACCTCAAACTGCTCCCGCTTCGCCTCTTGCACCTGCGTCTTGTTTCAGGTTCTGGGTGTACATGGACCTCAAAAGCAGGCGGGATAATGGCCAACAAGCCCTGAAACATGTCAAAACAAACATGATCATACATACTACTGGGGTCGTAGTTCAGAGTTAGGGTTCAGGGTTACGGGTTTGGGGTTCCGAGTTCGCTGATGGGGGTTCTCAAGATTAGCGCCGGACGGCGCTAATTGTTGAGGGTCCCTCTCAGGGGCTATGCAAGGCTAATCTTCAAAAACTGACACGGTTTAGGGTTTAGAATCTATAGGGTTCAGGGTTTAGGGGCCCTAACCCTAAACCCTAAACGGAACACCAACTTAGGGGCCCAAACAGCTCGAGTAATGGAAAGGAAGCGGAATCCCCTCTGTCACTTAGGGTGTAGGGTGTAGGGCTTAGGTCTCTTGAGGTGGCACTTTGCATTGCACCCAGGGTCCTGTTGTGAGTTATACAACACTAAATCCCAGGAATTAGTGTTTTAGGGGTTTAGGGGTGTAGGTTTTAGGGCTGCTCGGTACAAGAGTCTGAATGTCCCAAAACCTACACCCTCGAAATCAGAGCGATGTGGCTTCTGCAAGGCTGCAAACTTGAAACTAGGGACCTTTATTAGACCTCTTCTAGCGACTCTAAAGGTCCAAGTGCCCCAATGTCAGGGTTTAAGGTCCAAATACAGTTATCTGAATGGTATCCGGGACATGACAGGTTTATCATCTTGGGGCTGAACTTTAGAGGGTACAAGGAGGGGCACCCTAGTTACAAAACATATAAGTCCCATAACTACAATTTTGTGGAACTTATAACCATAATTATCCTAACTTATAACCCAACTTATAACTAGGGGGTCCTACCTGTACATGAGGTTCAGGGAGTGGAGTTCTCAGGTTCGTGGTTGGCTTGCGCTGCATCCATTGGGAAGACACTTGTCATGGAGAAGAGGTCTTGCCAGGGTGCCAAGCCTACAGACGTCAGGAATCTCCATTTTTCAAAAGGGCTCCTGGAACCGCTGGAACCCTAGGCCCTAAACCCTAGTCCCAAAACCAATACCTTAAATCCAAGACCAGTTACCCTAAAACCAAATCAATGGCATAAACCCTAAACCAATAGTGTGCTGACCAGGGTATGTAGGGCTGAGGAGCCTTTACGTCCTGGTCAGGTCCCATGCTTGAGACAACCAAGGCTCAACATAGCGCCTGGGCCTTAGGGTTAAGGGTTCAGGCTGGTTTAGGCTCTAAGGTTTAGGGTTTAGGGGGGGGGTTTAATTAGGGCCTGGGGTCTCTAGGCCATTGTGGAATAGATTAGCTTTGAAGATCTTATGATGAAAGAAGCCTCTTAATAAAACTCATCAGAAATTCTGCCCTGAACCCTAAAGCCCAACAAGGAACATGAGAACTATGACCTATGATATTTAAGACTATCCCTAAACGCAACCAATGATGGGGCATATGGTTTAAAACCCGGAGCCCCGCCCTGACACACTGCATCCTCAGCCAGTCGGCCGCCAAATTTAGCGTTCAGGGTCCCTAAAGGCTAAATTCCTAAACCCTGGACCCCTAAACCCTAAACCCGGACCATAAACCCTATGTGCTGCTACGCTTCTACTGAGAGTTCTGTGGCCTGAACCCCAAGTAGGGACCCCTAATGTAGCCCTCTTACTCTTAGCCCTTAAACGCCCATCTACCCAAACATTGCGGCTCAAAGTACAAACCTTGAACACTAGACCTATAGTCCCGCTTCAGTAGATAGAATATGGGTATGGGGATCTTATTATAATATGCCCAAAGCCATATTCTATCTACTTAAGGGGACTATAAAACTTTAAAAGCCTGTAAGCGCTAAGCCCTGGAGCTGCAAACCCTGAGCTTAAAGCTCCGAAAACGATCACTATGCGTCTCATCATCCTTGACCTGCGGATTGCAGGCTCCATCCACTGATTGGGGTCCGCGCATCGCATCTAGGCGATCGCTGTCCATATAGTCAGTCGCGGATCAAGTGCGCATCGTAGGAAGGCGACGTCTCTGACATTCGGGATTTGCAGAGGCCTGTTTGAAGCAAGCGACAGGGAGCGAGACTGGAAAGACTGTAGCATACAGGGCAGTAGAAAAAGGTCAAAATCTCGTTAACCTGCCCCGAAGGATCCAAGCAATGAATTATACAAATCATACCTACATCGGGCCCTAAAGTCGGCAAATAATAGCTACATCTTACATCCGGTTATTTGGATCCCCAAGGTCTTGTTGCTGGCACCTGCTGCTGCAGCGCTTGTCGCCTAACCTCGGCTTCTTCCATTCTCCTGCAACAGATGAAAGGTCGGGTTTAGGTTTGAGGGTTCGAGGGTTTAGGTGCCCCCACCCATGTACAGACCATATTGAAGCCATATATAAGTATATTATAGCTGCATTCCAGCTGTTAATGCGTGTGGGCAGTATCCAAGGTAGAATGTAGGTTTCGGGAGTTAGCATGTGTAGGGGTCAGGGTTTACGGTCTGGGGGTGTAGTTTCTGGGGTTTAAGGTTTAGGGTTCACGGTCTGAAGATGCACAGTTTGGGGCTTGGGCTTAAGACTCCTGACTCAGAGAGTTGACATTGTGAGACGCTGCCCTTAACCCCTTAACTCCCTTCACAAACCATCCTGTACTTCCTGTTGATGATATAAAGCTGCATGAACTTACGACACTTAACTGCCTAAACTCTCAAGGTCTCAGTATATGCGGCTTTGTTCACTTCAAATGTTTTTGACTCCGATACTTACCAGCTCCGGGCAACATGGAGTCACACGTGTAGTTCCTTCTCCTCACAACTTTAGAGAACCCCAAACCCTAAACCTTTGACCCTAAACTAAGTCGGGGGATCGCTGCCGTCAAGCGACAGACCCCGAACGCTGGCCGAGGGCTCACAGCCCGAGCGCATGGCAGAAAGAGTGGGTCGCAGAGAGGTGAGGGTAAAGCCTCACCTCCTTGACCAGCGCAGGCCAACTCACAAGCCGTGCTCACCCCTCCGGGAAAACTCATCGGGGGCCGGTCATACCTCCAGGACCTTCCAACCAAACCTTCCACCCAAACCTCATCTATTAGGGCCTCGGGCTTTCTGGGCTTCAGGCCTTTCAGGGAATGGAAGAGAAAATGGGAACTACTGTATTATTGTAGGGTTTATATTGGGTTTATATTGGGATAATGGAAAAGGAATGGAAACCCAACCCCTCAAGTCAATTTCGAGCCTCTGCAAATAGGGTTTAGGGTTCTAGGGTTTAAGGTTTAGAATTTCGAGCCTCTGCACTTGCGATGCGATTTTCTTTGCATCCTATCGGCAAGTGATCGAAAGGTCTTTATGATGGTGGTAGGGTTTAGGATTTTAGGGTAGAAGTAGATGATAGCAAGGATGGTGACAACAATTCTTGATTGCATGAAAATTTTAGAAAAATGTGCAGACCTTACGAATTAAATGAATACTGTCCTGTTGCAAGACAGCTTCCTGGATGTTTATTTGGTTTGTGGGATCCGTGCTATAGAGATGCAGATTTCCAAGATTAGGGCTGTAGTAGTAGCGTACGCAGAGTTGAAACAAAGTGCGGCTTCTTGAGCGATACAACTAGACCTTGCTTCTCGTTGACATATTATCCTAGTATCCTTGAGGGCATCCCATTTTGAGAGCTCCTTACGTCGGGGGGCTCAAAAGGTGGGATGAAGGTAGGTGGGTTAAAGGATCCTTCGTATATACTCCATTGTACAGGGGCTTATTTCCTACACCTAACCTTCCTTTACCCCGCCTTTTGAGCCCTTTGATTCCTAGAGCTCTGCAGGAGTTTAGCGGGATGGCCCAAAGCCTCTTCAGGGTTTAGGGTGTGGGGCTAAACCCTAAACCCTGATACCTTAAACCCTAAAGAGAGTTTAGGGTTTAGGGTCTATATGCTTCACATTCATAACGCCCTCAGACTCTTCAACTGTTGCCTGAAGATGGCTGTTTGAAAGTTCAGGGCTAGCCCGCAGACGGACAGCTTTGAACCCTAACCCAGACCCCTGATGAATAAACCCCCTCCCCTTAATAGGGATTATAATAAGGATCCTAATATTAAGTCCCTTAAAAGGAGGGGGTTTATCAATTAGGGGTCTACATTAAACCCTGAAACCTAAACCCTAAATAATAGTAGCTTCCATTTTCTTAACCCCTATGTTCCCCCTTTACTTTAAAACCCTGCACAGCCAAGAAAGCCTTAAAGGGGCACCGAATGCTCCCAAAAATTCCATCCAAGGGCCTCCCTAAGGTTCCATATGCTGTCCTAAACTCTAAACCCTGAATCCTAAATGCTAGACCCTAAACCCTAAACCCTACATGCTAAGCCCTAAACCCTAGACCGTAAACCCTAAAAATATCCTAGACGCTAAACCCCATAAACCCTAAATCCTACACCCTAAATCCTAAACCCCAGACCCTCAATCCTAAACACCCTATTAATCTGGAGCCCAGATCTTCGGTCCCCTTATATAGGGCTTCCTGTAGGGTTCAGGGTTTAAGGGTTCACAGGTTTAGGGTTTTAGGGTTTAGGGCTTCCTTAACACAGTGGTTTGGATCCAGGTCTGCACACGGCTATGGTGGGCCACAATAAGTTTTGCAACAACTGAGACCCCAAAAGGGGGTCTAGGAGTCAGTGTGTAGGGTTTTAGGGGCTATCATGGGTTATATAAGATTCTAAAAGTGGAGGACCCCACATCACATATTTCCCGCTTTCCCCGACGTAGTTCTGGGCTGATCTTTTGTGGGCTCCATGTATTGCATCCCGGTCTGGGAAGGCACTGTTTGCAGACTACCAAAGGAGCCCCTTTGTGTTCTACTTACATATGGACCTAGGCGGGCGACAACTTCTCCGTAAAGGATCCCTTGACTTTAACCCCTAGAAAGTGTCCTGAACACTGACCCCTGAACTCCAAGCTCTCAAAACTTAGATGTTGCTTGATCGCTTCTCGGAGAAATCTCAATGCCTGGCTGAAAATTAATTTGGAATACTTCTCTTCTAACCCTGAGGACTGTATACTCCCAAACCAAACTTACAGAGGAGAAGCCCGAAATCCTTCACTAAACAGCCTCTGCCCTACAGGGAGGGCCCCCTAGTTGTAGATAATTTAAACTGACTATGGTTATAAGTTCCATAAACTGTAGTTATAGGACTTATAAGTATAGTTATGTAACTAGGGGGCCCCTCCCTGTAGGGATGCACCTAGCCCAAAGTAGGCAATGTCTATGCACTTTAGGGCCCAAAGTCAGCAGTATTTGTAATCTGGGAACCCCAAGGATATCCCTGAAACCCTAGTTTAAACTGTAACTATAGGAGGGAGCCATCCCTCTGATCCATCCAACAATAAGCCCATCCACCCCACCCCTCAGGCTTACATCCTCCTATGCCAGCCTGAATTTTGGGGTGCATGAGTTCTATGAGGTGCTTTTTATGAGGAGGCAAGGCTTTTGTACACTTAACCTGTAAAGCTTTAGATGCTCATTTTCTGGACGATACAGCGGGCAATGAAGGACTGGAAACAAACATGAGAACTTTTCGTGTATTCGGGGCTGCTACAAAAAGGTATCCGTGAATAACATCCCTGCTAACCACCAGCAGGTTTTTGGACTTTGTGAGAATCCACAGCGTGTATAAGCTCCATTGGCTAATTTGACAGTCTCGAAGTGACGAAGTGTGGATCAAATGCCATCTGAGCTATAGTCTAAACTCCTAGCATCCCCCTTAATAACCCCTATAGTAGTCCCATATATAATCCCCTCTATAACCTCCCTTTAAGGAGTTTAGACTATGGCTCATCTCTCTGCTACTCAAGCTGCAGCATCTCCCAGGCTCCTCTTGCAGGGAAACTGATTGAGACTAAAAAATACGACGATTTTCTTTACCCTAAGGGTCCAAGGACCCAAATAATAGGGTTTTAGGGCCCAAATACTATCCTATTAATGGTATTTGGGTCCTAAAACCCTATTATTTGGGTCCTTGGACCCTTAGGGTTCTTTAGAAACAACCTCACCATTGAAGGAAATGTGGGGTGAAGCCCTTTTCACTGTGGTGAAGGCTGCGGAGCTCTAAGCCCTAAACCCTTCTATCTTCGTGGTCACGCCTGTGTCTGGGGAATAAGCTGGCTGATGTTTCAGGAGGTCTAGATCTTGCACATGTGGACGCTTCCCCAAAATGAGTAATGAGGAGATCTTGGGACAATGGGAAGAAAATGGAAACTACTGTTTGGGATCGAGGGTACAGGGTTTTCTGGGGTCCCCATTATCAGGGTGATAAGCCCCAAACCCTACACCCTAAGCCCCACATCCTGAACCTATACTTGGGTCCGCCCAGTCAGAGCAACTATAATTCATGAATTGAGGCTCTCCATAGGGTTTAGGATTTAGGGTTGGGAGCTTTCGAATTATGTCCCGAACGGCCGCCACACACAAAACATGTACTGTACAGACGACACGATGCAGCAAACGCAACGCCAGAACCTAACGCGAATCCCCCAAAACAACCTGCCCTAAACCCAAAGCTCCAAACCTTAAACCGCCTTAAACCCTGACAAAGGAGAAACATAACGACCAAGGATTCAGGCTTAAAGCTAATTAGACTCGACTTGCTGATGAGGGTTTAGGCTTCTGGTTTGGGATGGGCACCCAACAAACAATCTTCTTAGATTTGCGCTAGGATAGGTGCCAATTTCAATCTAATGCCTATACATCCTGCATTATGCCCCCGACCCTGAGGGCTTAAGCAACTGCCTGACAAACACATACTTTCCCAAAACACATGCCGAAAATGTTGTAACCCAGATCCTGCGTACCCACATAACATTTTGCTTGGACCCTCGTGGGTTCGAGTTTCCTGTAGACTTTCCATGCCGCAGCTCCACGCCAAGTGTGCCGGAGGGCGGGCGAAGCTCTTGTTACGCAGCCGCCTTCTACATGCGAAGTCAGCAAGTGGCTTCGTAGCCTCCAGCTACTGGCCCAGGCACCATTGACACAGCCTCCAGCATCTTAGCAACATTCACAAGACTGCTTCTCTTACTTTGTAAATCCTAGACTGGTCTTTGTGGGGTTGACACGGAAGACTGGACATATATCTTTCACATGATGATTCTTGGTTGAATGTCACCCCCCAGACAGAAATTTCAATTTCAGCTCCGGTTCATCCTCAACCACCAAACAACTTGCTGTCCGCACTGTGGCGCGCCCTGGGGTAGGGGGGGGGTGAGTGCGCAGAATACTACTTTGGGCGATATCATACTGTAGCAATCCGAATTCGAAAGTTGAGTCGGTCTCTTCCAAAATCATTACCTCTACATCCTGCAAAAGTCTCATACCCAAAGGGTCCAAGGACCCAAATAATGGAGTGTTAGGGCCCAAATAGCATTAATATTCTAGTATTTGGGCCTCAAAGCCCCCATAATTTGGGTCCTTGGACCCTTAAGGACAGAAACCCTGGCAACAAGGTACCTGGGACATGGTGAAGCCACGAGGCAAACTGCTTCCGGCGCCCGGAGAGTTTACACAATTCTCCGGCCGGACCCCGAACTCCCTTCTCGGAACGTTACTCCGGGGATCCACATAGCCCAATGTAGGTAATATTTGCAGACTTTAGGGCCCAATGAAAGGATTCATTGTATACTTGGATCCCTTGACTGAGGATGAAATTTGGGGTTGAAGGTCCATGTGGGATTTCTGAGAAGGGGGGACCCGTTTCCGTGCCATAAACTTTGGCCTTCCTTACGGCAATGATACTAGAACCTTAATTTTGAGCAAATACAATGTACTTCCCCAAAACCTATATACTCAGGCATTGGGCATGTGGACTCTTCTTCGGGTGAATTTTAAGAGGTATCCCTAAACATGTAAATCCTAAACCGCGTCGAGGCCCACATTGCCCGACCTGAAGCTTTTGGCAAAAGTTTTTTGGGTTTAGGTTCTCGCACTTGATTCGGTCCTTGGTCTCTTAAAGCCCAAAGGCCCTTTGTCATATGTTCCGTTCTGGGTTTGTTGTGTATTAGGCCACTGCAAGCATTGCAGAAGGCAACCCATCTACTTTCGAGCCCCAGGTAACCCTAATTCGAAATCCAAAGAACCCAACGTAGGTACTTTTACCTTAAACCTTAAATCCTGGCTACTCATAGACTTGGAGTTTCTCGGTGGCTGTTCTCCACATCACGTACTACCCGAATAAAGATCCGAGAATAATTTCATACAAGAGAGAAACCTAAACCCTAAACCCTAAACCCTAAACCCAAGAGACAGCCGAAAAACTGCAGGAGTGGAGCAGAGCTGGTGTGAAGAGGCCAGGAACATGAGTCTACAGTCTCTAGGTACCCTACCCAAAGGGTCCAAAGTACCTATATGGTATAAAGTATGGTTTCTGTAGTGGTAATTTCCCTTATGGTTTGGGTAATCATACCCCATATGGTACTTAGGACCCTTTGGGCTAAACCCTAGACCTAAGCCCTGTACAAGTTGGACGGTAGCAAGCTGTTCTCAGAAGCCTAAGCCAGAGGACCCTTGACCTTGTGTGGGGCTAAGCCACTGGTTCTACATACTTGCCATACTCTAACCCTGAAGGTCCAGTATACATTAATCATCTACTTTGGGATTCTTATACCGGAAATCTTTACTTAGGTCTTGGGAAATATGTTATAGTCATGTACTTTGGCAGCCTTAGGGTACAGACAACCCTAAACCCTGAGTTCTTGCGAAACCCTAAACCCCAGACCCTAAACCACGTGGTTTTCTCGGAGTCGGGGTCGAGCTCACCTTGTAGAGGGGAGTTCGTCCGACTCCCACCCATCGATAGCAAAACGGTGACGAATGCAGAAACCTGGACAATGAAGGCATGGCCTACTTGGAGGCCCATGGGA
>CAJNIZ010046781.1:5613-38047 GCA_905231905.1 Symbiodinium pilosum | reverse complement strand
AACCAAAACCAAAAACAACCAAAACCAAAAACAACCAAAACCAAAAAACAAACACAAAAAAAAAATTGCCAGGAGCTTAGATCTACCCAAAAGATTTGGTGTCTTGGTGTTTGTGTTTTTGGGTGTTTGGCTTCTTGATTTCTTGGTTTCGGTTTGATCTAGACCCAATCTATCAGCATCAGTAATTATAGAAATACATCACAATCCGATGGCAAAAATGTCAGGCTCTAGGTGGTTCTTGGGGGGGGTGACCATCTTGGGGAAGGGGGCGGACCATACCCTAAACCCTAAACCGCATGGCATACACATATATATATATATATGGACCCCATGACTTTGCCTGCCAGCGGCCTTGGGACCCAATACCAGGCCCTCGGACTTCGCCTTGCCGACCTGACGAGGCGTTGCAGGGAAACATGGTTTAGGTGTTTTGCTTTTAGGGTTTGGGGTTTAGGATTTAGGGTTTAGGGTGTAGGGTTTGGGGGCTTCAGAATTTAGGGTAGCTCATGCTTTTAAACTTTAGGCAGATGCCCACATGGGCGGGCCTCTCCCGCAGCCCAGAACACCATAATCTCTATCTGCAAACGCGGCCTCAATCCCACAACCAGTTGTTGAAAGTCTTCCGGCCACATCTGAAAAGTTGATCTTTGCCACTCGCCTTCCTCATTGTCCGATTCTACAAGCCTGGGCCAAAGCCAAAACCCTACTGTACAACTTTCTTCCTGGGCCATTATGCGGACATTCCAGCCATTCATGGTGTGACAAACTTGCTGCGTCTCCATAACATGCATGTATTCCCTATGAACTTCCAGCATCGCTCGAAAACCTCGATCCCCGCATCCCTTAACCCTAAATCCCAAAGGTTTCGACCGCAAATCCCCAAACCCCCACACCCCTGAAGCCCTATAGTCCCCCTTAAGTAGATAGAATATGGCTGTGGGGTATATTATAATAGGATCCCCATACACCCCACATTCTATCTCCTTAAGGGGTACTATACCCTAATCCTTAAACCCTAAACCCTACGTAAATAGTAGTTTCCAGTCTCTTTTCCATTATCCCTACATAACCCCAATAATGTACCCTAAACCCTAAACCCTAAACCCCCTCAACCCCCCCCCCAGCCCCACCAGGAGCATGCTCGTGTCCATCCCAGCAGAGGTCGACCGGCAGAGCGACCGCTGTGGAGATGTAGGCGACACGGCCCCCACCTACAAAAGGAAGGAGCTTTTTCCTTCAGTAATTCAAGGATTCAGGGATGAAGGTCACCTACAAAAGGAAGGAGCTTTTCCTTCAGGATTCAGGGATTCAGCGATGAGGGTTTTGGGTTTTTAAGTTGTACGATAATGGAAAAAGAAAATGGAAGCCACTATGTAGGGTCTAGGGTTATATAGGCTTAGGGTTTAGGGGTTTAGGGTTTAGGGATGTGGACTGTAGGAGTGAGGGATCTAGGATTCAGGCTTCAGGGCTCAAGGGCTTCAGGGGGCTGTAGGGTCTATAGATCTGGGATCGGGGTTTAGAGTCCCCCTTAAGTAGATAGAATATGGCTTTGGGTATACTAGAATAAGATCCCCATATACCCCGTATTCTATCTACTTAAGGGGGACTTTAAGCTTTGGAGTTCAGGGTTCGGGGTTCACTGGCAAGCGGCCAGCGTGCAGAGACAGGCTGAGGCGACGCTGCCAAGACAAGTTGGTTTAGGGTTTATACAAATTGTATAGGGTTCGCGTCCAAGTTTTGAGCAGATTTTGAGCGGGTGTTGACCGAGTTTTGAGCGAGTTGCCGTTTTAACTTTTGACCTATACAATTTGTATTTATCTCGGCTTGAGGGTTTAGGGTTTAGGGATAGAACCCCAAGCCCTTAGCAAAACATGTTCTCCCTTTCTAGAAGGGTACTATATAACCTATATAGAACCATTATAGAACGTACAATAGAACTTTAACAGTACCAAAATGGTACTGTATAACTTTTATGATACCATTATAGAAAGATACTGTATAGGGCCAGTGTAGGGCTGAATAGTACCACTGTCTTTTCATGGAGCCTTTGTGATGAGCAGGGCTGCCAGGTTTACTAGTAGGTGAGGGGATTAAAAGGTGTTCTGATGATGCAGGAAGTTGTGTATGAGGCTGACGTGGAGGATATGTAGGGCTGTCTATGGAAAATAAGTAAGTGCAGAGGCCTTCTGTGTCAGTGGAATGTTCGAAAGGGATAATCGAGAATCATCCGTTGAAAGCTTTTGAAGGGCTTGTCGCGGTGGGAGAACGACCACTGCGTGTCTCATGAAGAGAAAAAAACAAAAACAAAAAAAAAAAGGTGACGGATGGTGACGAGCAAAGAACTTTGCTGGAATTCATCGAAAAATCAGATCCTTCTTCTAAGCAGTGTTTCAGAAAACTGTGGCAAACATGTTACCGCCCTTTGGGAACTGCCCTGAGACTACTGCTGGTGAGTTGGGGCACAGGGTTTAGGGGGTTGGGGTTTGAGTGCGGCCATGAAAGTCTACTGATCCGGCTTGGGAGTTTAGGACTTGGGCTCGGAGATTACAGTTTTCAGGCGTCGTGCCAGTGGTTGCACATGAACGGTCTTGGAATTGGGATAGCAAGTATATGAGAGTTTCCCAAATAAAGGGTATCTTTTTGGGGGTCCCATAGCAAGGCTCATAGTATTTTAGGGTCTATATTGGGGTTCCCCTATTCTGGGAAACTACCATATTCAGGCAGGGAATGGCCTCAGATCAGTTCAGATGTTGGAGTCCATCATGCAACAAACTCCTGAAGCTTCGAAGATCAAGTCGAAAACTCCCTAAAAAAGCCAAAGCTCTTAAAACCACCATGACAGGATGGTTAGTAAAAACGAACCACTCTGAAAACTGATCCACTCGAACGCTCCCGGTCGCCTCAGACCCGCTGTAGATGCGTTTCCTGAATCTGCGCGGGTTGCCGGTTCTCAAACTAAATGGCTCAACGCCATTGAGGGCTTTATGTTGGGCTTCCTTAGGCCGGTTTGGGCATCGCAAAGCTGGGCAAAAAGAGCTGTTGATTTACTGATTTACGGAACCCCAAATTGTCTCGTCAGGAAGCCCCCAGCATACCGGGCTTCTATCAAGCGACCACTCAAGAACCAATTCAGGGAAAGATTCTGTCAATATCTGCACTACAAACCTGCATGAATCCTGCCAGCTGCTCATGTATCCCAGTATACCTTCCTTAGGGTGTAGGGTTTAAAGGTTTAGGGATCCAATCTGCAAACGGCCAAGGCTTGTATTTACCCGTTTTGCTTGCAAGATGGGGACTCTCTTCATGTATGTAGGGTGCTCCGGAGAAACACCAACGCCCAAACCGTAAGCCCTAAACTTCAAGCGTCAAACTTCAGACACCCAACCCTTATCCCTCAACACCCCACATCACTTGCATGATCCAATACACCTTAACTCAAGAAGATAGGCTATATACATGACACGAGGATCCCTACTATGACTTAAGAAGTAGCAACGCCCTCAACCCTACAACCCTATAACCCTAAACCCTATAACCCTATAACCCTAAACCCTATAACCCTATAACCCCATAACCCCATAACCCATAACCCTCAACCCATTGGGCTCCCCAGGTCTTTCCAATTTGGCCAAACTTCAGCGTACGCCCTGCAGCGTTGTCAAGGCCAAAGACCTGTGAAGTGTTGGGGTTTAGGGCCGGTTTAGGGTTTAGGGATTCAGGGTGTGGTTTAGGATTCAGGATTTAGGACCTAAGGTTCGGGATTCAAGGTTTAGGACTTAAGGTTTAGGACTTAAGGTTTAGGACTTAAGGCTCAGGAAATGGGGCTTAGAACTTAGGGTGTTGGGATCTAGGGTTTAGGCCTTAGGATTTAAGGTTTGAAGTTTAGGATTTAGGGCTTAGGGCTTGGGGTCTGGGCTAGGATGTAGGGCGTCTAGGGGCAACCTTTCCTTTGGCACACCTCCATGTGAACTCAATAACAAGGAGCCGTGCTGATACAGAATGTAAAGGCCAGAACAATTGGAAAGCAGTTTCTTAATGTGTTATACTATAAGGAATCCTCCCATACCGGCTGATATGGTACCAAATTGTTCACGATTCTACTTGATTTTTTTGTTCAGATCATGGGCAACCTTAAACCCTAAACGTGGGGCCCCGGACCTTGGACCCTGGACCTGGGTCCTGGTGATGGGAATTGCCCGTCTCTAGGGGTATCCATATGCCAAGTAGTGAACCAAAATGCTCTTCGATGTCATGCGAACCAATTCAAGGGATGAGGCTTTAAGGTTGAGGATTTAGGCTTTCGGGTTTAGGGTTTAGGGCTTAAGGTTTAGGGTTTAGGGTTTAGGGCTTAGGGCTTAGGGTTTAGGGTTTCAGGTTGAAGTTTTAGGGCTTAAGGTTCCTGAGCTGGCCTATACGCTGGGCCTTTCTGTAAATGGGTCCCCAAACCCTTAACCTTGAAACCCCAAACCCTTTTGAGGCCTTCAAGCCGTACTCACTAACTCCAAGAGGTCTCTGAGCTGTCCCAGTAATCCCCCATTAGGGTTGACGGCTTAGGACTGTATAATCAACCTCCCTATCACCAAAATAACAGAACCCCAGGAATGCCATTATATGAAGCCGGCAATACGTGATATTAGCATGGTGAGGTGGTTTTGACGGAGATTGCCCCAGCACCGGCTTCGACCGAAAGCCGTGAGTGTCCGAGAGGAAGGGTCCCAAAAAAATGGTTTCAGTTTCGGGTATATGAAGCTTAGGGCTTAAGGTTTCGGAGTTCGAGGTTTAGAGCTTTCAGGTCTTGGGTTAAGGTTTATGGTGTAGGGCTGCTTGCGGTTCAGGGGTTGAGCTTGGGTCTTTCAGGTTTAGGGTCTAGGGACCCATCTTCAACTGCTTACATGAGGGGTAACAAACGAGCTGTACTCTTAACTCCTAGTATCCCCCTTCATAACCCCAGTCAAAACTCCCCGGTACAATCCCCTTCCAGGAGCATAGACCCTACACCCTGAACTCTGCTCCCTAAACCCTGGTCCTTAAACTCTGGTCCCTAAACCCTAAACCCCATATAACCCCTACATAATCCTCTATATAATCCTTTTTGAGGAGTTCAGACTATAGGGCAGATGGGCTTCAACTATGTAGGCACAAGGCAGGAGACCAGGAACTCGGGTTTGAGGGTGAAGGGGTTCAAGGTTTAGGGTTCACGGGATTTGGGTTTAGGTTTGAGGGGTTTAGAGTTTAGGATTTAGGGGTTTAGGGGCTTAGGGGTTTAGGGTTTTAAGGTTTTAGGGTTTGGGGGTTTAAGGTTTCAAGGTTGCGGCGGTTGCCTATCCATACGTAAAGACCCGCTGGATTCTCCCCTGCATGGACATTCAGCCCCTCCAGTCCCAGACAAAACCCTATACCTTTTCCCCAAATAGGGTTTAGGGTTATGCAAAGCTTGTTTCAGATTCCCTGCTCGCTGCAACACGCAAGCGCCAGGCCTTCCACAGCTCTTTGTTGTTCACATCCTGGCAGGCTAGGAGCGCCCCAAACCCCTAAACCCCTAACCTTACTGGGCGTTAGTAGGGAATACAGGAACGACAATATATATATATATATGTGTGTGTATATATATATATTGGGATTGTATTCCCGTATTCCCTGCTGACCTCCAGCAAGCAAACCCCAAAATCCCTAAGACCGCAAACCCCAAACCCCAATAACCTAACCCCTAAAGCCCTAAACCCCGAAACCCTAACCCCTAACCTCTCCCAACCCGCAGCTTCGCTGGGTCCTTGCGCCAGGTCTCCTGACCCTTCGGCTCGTTCGAAGGGCGCTTCAGGATAGCAGCAATGCGCTTCTGGCTGATGTGCCGGACGTTGTCCTGGAATTTAGGGTTTAGGGGCTAGGGTTTATAGTCCGCCTTGTATGGGGATCTTGTTATACTGAAGGGGGACTATACCCGACAGCTGGGAGAATCCAATGGAGAACAAAATGGAGAATTAAATAGAAACTGAGTATATATGGATGATACATGCTGGACGTTGTCTTTCGGGGGCTTTGGGTGTTACGTTACCCTCCTCCCGAAAATCGAAGCCCACAAGGCCCACCAGGATTGAGGATTTCAGGTGTTGAGGCTTAGGATTTAGGGACCTAGGACTTAGCGTTTACGGTGCGTGTACTGCTTAGGTTGTTCGGAAAGCTTAGGCTGTAATGTTGTTAGCGATCAGCTGGCCCAGATGTTGTCCTGTTCGGGCTTCAGGCTTACGAAGCATCATTTCTGGGATGTACAGTATACCCTTCTGTACTGACAGAATACGTGTATATATAGTAACCTCTTTCTGAAACACACGCTTCATAAAGCAGTAGGACTAGTAAAGATGTGCCAAACACTTGTTGGCCGGCAATCCGGGTTGCAGTGTGTTGGACTGCGAGGCTTACAGTGCTGAAGCTTGAGATTCTGAAGAGTCACACTAGGCTTAGGGTTTAAGGGCTTAGGGTTTAGGGTTTAGTAAGGTTCAGGGTTTAGGATTCAGTAGGGTTTAGGGTTTAGTAAGGTTTAGGGCTTAGGGCTCAGTAAGGTTTAGGGCTTAGGGCTCAGTAAGGTTTAGGGTTTAGGGTGAGCCAGCTATCTAATACTAGGGTATTACTAGCGTTGACTTCACGTGCAGATTTTTGGCATGGTATGTCGTCCTGCCAATGAAACTAATGTCATGGCTAATCTTTCCACAAATTTGTTTGTACCACACACTGGCCCCTTGTAGAAACCTGAACGATTACCAACTCTATTCCCTAACGCTCCTGACATACCTTGTAGGATATAATATACCCCCAAACCCGATCCGACATTATTTAGGCTCCTACTGCAAGCCCCGTTGCGGTGACAGATACGACCTGTCCTTAGGCTTCCGGTTCGCAGGGATTGCCGGCAGGGAGGTAGACTTCACCATCTTCGGCCCCCCTTGCAGAATCATGTCCTCCGGGCAAAAGAGCGTGGGAGCCGCGCTTAGTAGAAGTTGGAAACCCCATGGTAGTAGTCTCTAGATAATCCTCAGTAATTACTGTGGGCTTGGGGTTTAGGGAACCCTTTCCTTCATTCCCTGCTGGAAGCTTTGTGTTTAGCATGTCACATCGTGCCTTGACGAGCCTTTCTAGTGCTGCTGCCTTGACTCCACTTCAAACGTTCTTCTTATCCTGGGAGCCTACAAGTAACAGCCTGGTGGCTGGACCAGAGGTACGGGATATAGGGGTTTCCGGAACTTGGGGTTCGTTTTGGGGATGTTTACACTAAGGATTATATCTTGGAGTCTATATCTGGTGATCCCCCTACAAATGGAAACTATCATGCTGCTATCCTGGTATAGGTTGAAAGTGAGGGGTGCAATCAGCATGCTACAACTTCACAGCAGACTACGATTATTGCGGTCATTATTGCTGTTATCGTGGGGATTATTAATCTTACTGTCGTTATTGCTATTGTTATCCTCCAGCGCGATTTTGAGGATGGGGCGCGCATGGGATTGGACGAAATGCTCCCCTCAGCTCTGCACAGCTTGGGCTTTTCCCGTGCACTTATAAAACCCCTACATATCCCCTGTCTATCCCTGTATGCCCCCTATATAACGCCTATATATTCCCTAGAAAACCCTCGAAAACCCCTGTACAATCCCTATATTACCCCTGTCAACGAGGGCCTTGCGAATCTCGGCCTTGGCGACACCCTTCCTGGGAGCAAAGGATTGAGGTTTGGGGGATCCTTCCTCCCCGCTGTAGCCCCAAATAAGCTTTAGAGTCTAAGGGTTTAGGGGTTTTAAGGTTTAGCGTTTAGGGGTTTAAGGCTTTGGGGTTTATGGGTTGAAGGGTTTGGGGGTTTAGGGTTCAAGGGTGTTTAGGGTTTCGGTGTTTAGGAGTTTAGGGTTTAGGGTTTCGGGCTTAAGGGCCCGAAAGAAGAATGCAACATGTTGAGGCATCCACACACAGGACACACAGAAAGTTCATGCACGTTTGCTGATCAATGATCTTCTGGAGTCTGGAGGCTCCTTTCAGGTGTTCTGCACCTATACAGAGCTCATGTTGACAAACCCTACAATTTGCATGTAATCCCTATGGGATCCTAATATGTCCTTGTCATAGCCTCAGCACTGCTTAACACAATTGAACCCTATTCGAATCGTCCTGCATCCTAAACCTGAAGCCTTCATCCTATACCCGCACCCTACGTAAAGCAGAATCAACTAACAATCCTGGAACCCTAAAACGCCTTAATCCCTAAACCCTAAAGCCTACAGCCTTCAAATCCCAGGCACTTCTCCGCCAGGAGCTCCAGGGCACACTCGAACTGGAGGAAGTCAATCCGGTTCTGCCCGCGGGGCTTCACCTGAGATGGCTTTTAGGATCACAAATACCTTGCTTCATGATATGTACAACCTACAATAAAGAACCAGCATGTTCTTGTGATTTTTTGAAAAAGGAATGAAACACACTCGCAGTTGTGGATGTCGGGTGAAGCGCGCGAGATCGGGAGGATTGCAGGTTGAAGGCTAAAAGTTGGAGGACGTGCTAGTTGTTGGGCTCAGGGTCTAGGGTGTAGGGTTTAGGGCCAAGGCTTTGGATCAACAATTCTGCTTAAAGCTTAGATTTAATTGTCCATCATACTCCTCTATACCCCTTTCCAGTCCTACATAACCCCTTCCCATATCATCCCAACATCGTCCATGTATGCCCCAAAGAACCTCTCCTAAACCCTTAACCCCAAACTTCCTTAGGAACCCTGATCCCGAACACCCAACCTCGAAAACTCTAAACCCTAAACCCTATATCAATCAGTGTAATAGTTTCCATTCTCTTTTCCATTATGCCAATATAACCACCGAAAAACCTAAGCCCTAACCGTTTCAAGCACAGTGAATGTCAAGACCGGGCGGCGCGGTTATCGGCGAAGATGAGGTCGACACCCGCTGCATCCAGGCGCTTGTCCATAAGCTCACAATCCTTCAGGGACACGAGTTTAGGGCTTAGGGTTTGGGGTTAAACTGGGATACAAAGATTATATATCGGCTGTATAGCGGTTACCCTACCAGTCTCACGGGGGATTCTAGGGATTATGTAGGGACAAGAGTAGGGTATGTAGGGGCTATGAGGAATATGTGCGGACTATTTAGTGGCTATAGGGGGTTCTATAAGGATTACATGTGCTGTATACAGGGGTTGCAAGGAACTACTTCGATATTGTATAGGTAGTATAATACTCTTCTACATAACACCCTTTAGGGAGTTCAGATTTTGGCTCACATGAGCTATCCTGTCCTTTAGAACTCAATACGAGAGACCCTATACACTGGGATCTGCTTAATGTTGGCGGCGGAGGGGTCATAAATTTCCCTACCCTAAACCCTAATCCCTGAACCCTAATCCCTAATCCCTAAACCCTGAACCCTAATCCCTTAACCCTAAACCCTAATCCCTTAACCCTAATCCCTTAACCCTAATCCCTTAACCCTATCCCTTAACCCTATCCCTTAACCCTAAACCCTAATCCCTGACCCCTTAAACCCTAACAACCCTAAAGGGGGGGAGGACTTGGGATTCTATAACAGACACACGTGAGAAGTGTATTTTTGGTGGTTAAACCCCTTGGTTCTAGGGTTATATAGGGGCTATATAGGGGATAATGGAAAAGAAAATGGAAGCTACTATATTATAGGGTTATATGAGTAGCCGTTTTTTTGGTGGTTAAACCCAGTAAGATTATATTCCTTATTTAAAATACTATACCCCAAAAGGAGGATGTCATCTTACTCTGTATTGGGTACCATAATATTCCCAAATAAAATACTACTCACGTGGGGCTTTGCAATTTACTTAGGGAAGGTCAAGGCTCCAGGGCTCAGGACCCCTACCACCCTTACCAGACCCAAAAAATGAGACACAAGACTCTGAAGCCCTTAACCCTAAACCCTAAGCCCTAATTTAGGGATTAGGGTTTAGGGTTAAGGGTTTCATGTGAACCCTAAACCCTGAAAAGTGATCCCGAAGTTCTGAAACCCTAACAGCCCGGGCTATCTCCAGCCCTCAGAGGCCCCTACACCCGAAACCCTAAGCCTAAACCCTAACAAGTAAGATCATATTCCTTATATAAAATACTATACCCGCAAGGAGGATATAATCTTACCCTATATTGAGTACCATAATACCCCCAAACAAAATACTACTCAAACCCTAACCACCCTTTAAGGCCTCCCAGGGACCCTCAGGATGGGCCGACGACAAGATTTTGGCATGGGATTTCAGGGCAATGGAAAATAAAGTGGAAACTACTTTAGTTACTATAGTCTATTAGGGGTCCCTTTAAAGGGATTTCAGGGTAATGGAAAATAAAATGGAAACTACTATAGTATAGTGGGGTTATATAAGGATTATAGGGTATATATTGGGGTTATACTTTAGGATTATAAGATAAAAACTCAATAAAGCTTGACTTGCTTCGATGCAACACTACTGTACTGTAGTGGCATCTCTAAGAGGGGTTGAAGGGGACTGCAATATAATCCTGGTAACACATTGAGATGTCCCTACTTGGGATGCCAGCGATCTCACAGCAAGCGGAGCTTGGATGCGCATACCGGCGAAAGACCCTCAAGGAAAATCTGGCTTAGCAAAAGGTGGGAATCACCACCCTCCACCCCCCAAAAACCCTCAACCCTAAACCCTAAAGTCTGGACCCTAAGCTCTAAAGCTTAACCCCGAAGTATCTCCTGGCAAAGCTTCTTGAAGCTCTTCCTGGATTTAGGGCTTGAAGTTTGGGGTTTAGAGTTTAGGGGTTAGGAGTTGCCAAAGCTATGGGCCCCTTTTAGCTATAGATTATATTACAGCACCTACTATTTAGGGGTACCCAAATTAAACTCTACGTTTGGGAACTACCAATATGCTGGGAGCTCCTAAACCCTAAACCTCAAACGCTAAACCTTAAACCCCAAACCCTAAACCCTAAACCCCAAACCTGAAACCCTAAACCCTAACCCTTAAACCCCAAACCCTAAACCCTACACCTCAAGCCCCAAACCTTATACCCTAAAACTTAAACCCTAAACCCTAAACCCAGGCTTTGACTGAGGGTTGGTCACACAAACGCATGAAGCTCTTGGCCTATTTCTGTCCTGTCAGGGTTTAGGGGTTGGAGGCTTAGGGTGTAAGGTTTAGGATTTCGAGGGGTGGGGGCTTAGGGTTGGAGACCAAAAGCCCTGCTTGAGTGTTCAGCTGCCCATTTTGTGCCTGCACGGGCAAGCCGATGCTCCACGCGGGCTCGGAAGTCATTTGGGGGCTCGACAAACAAACCAATGGGGAAATCTGACTATCATACTTTGATTTGAAATATACACAGCTGACCCAAATGCCCATTTCACTGTGGAAGCTTCCCTCCTTACAATGTGAATTCAAGGCAACACGCAAAAAAAGGCCCTGGTTCAAGATGTCCCTGATGCCCCATCACTGTTCTTGAAAGGCATCCTGCAGGAAACCTCGAACCCTGAACCTAGTCGCTGGCTCTTGAAATCGAGTATTAAGTTGAAATTCCATGAGAGGGGCCATACAAGCACCAACACAAACAGCTCCTTTTCATTGGAATCGTGTAGCTATCTCCTAAGACACAGAAACACCAACAATTTCCAGAATTCCCTTCACAATAAACCTTAGACCGTCAGTCCCAAAATCAAAACCCTGAACCTTGGATAAACATTAGATTCGCAAACCCTGTAATCCTAAATGCCTACTACCCAAACAAAACTACATAAACCCTAAGGCCTAAAGCCTAAATCCTAAACGAACCCAAAGTTCTCCATCACCGTGAACCCATTACAAGCCCTTAACCCCAAACAAGAATCCCTACCCTACCGCTACACCCTAAACGCCAAACTTTCAAATTTTGAGACCTAAACCCTTTAAGCCTGAACTCCCAAACCCTTTCAACTCTATACACCCTACACAGACTAGAAAGTACACCCTAAGCCCCAGAAAATCTAAACCCTGAACCTTTCAAGTCCAGCCCCCAAACCCTCAAACCTAAACCCTGAAATCCCAAACCCTAAACCTTTTTTTTGCGCCAGGCTTCCCATCCATGTCAGCGTGCCCGGCACCGCAGAAGTTGTAGTAGACCGCCTCTGCCGCGACAAAGGGCGATGGTTCACGGTTTAGGGTTGCAGCTTCGTGGTGAGGGTTTGTTGATGCAAGGGTCTAGGAGGTTTACAAGCGCTTGAAAGGGGATTAGAGGGATTGGGGTGAAGATGTTGGGCCTCAGTTTCTTTTGCTGCACCTTAATCTTGGCTTTTGAGTTTTTGGTTCAGGGCTTAGGCGTCAGAATGTGGGATTCTCGCAACTTTGCGTCCCTTTTTGAATACTTGGGTAGTGTATTTCACTCAATCTCCACCAGTGCTTTTGAAAATGTAAACCCCAAACCCTAAACCCTTAGTCAACACAACGCCCTAAACCCTGAACCCTAAGCCCTGAGCCCCCAAACCCAAAACCCCTAAACCCCAAACCCCTAAACTCCTAACTTTTAGTCCTTAAGCTGCCCTAAATCCTAAACCCTAAGCTGGTCTAAGACCCGAACCCTCCTAATTCCAAACGCCGAAGCCCTAGACCCCAAGAATCCGCTTGAAGCAACTCCCAGGTTTCAAGTTAGGGTTTTGGGTTTCGGGGTTTAGGGTTTAGGGTCTAGGGTTTAGGGGTTTTAGGGGTTTAGGGTTTAGGGGTTTAGGGTTTAGGGTTCTTAATGCAGAATTCCTTCTTTACCTATTCTGTACCCGAATCCCCCCAACTTTCCGGCCTTTTAGTCTTCATGAGCAGAGCATCGGGCTTGGAGGGTGAGGCTTAGGCTTTTGAGCTTTAGGGCTTGGGGCCTAGGGCTGAGGCTGCCAGTGTCTGCGGACCCACAGGTTTCTATTCACAATGCCTGGCAAGAACTGCGATGCTTAGAGTTAATTCCTGCTCCTTTTGATACTTTCTGCCACTGCCCTAAACCCCAAACCCTAAAACCTTAAACCCTGATCGCAATACCTTGGGGGTCTGATTATGTCATTGCAACCTTGCAGGGATGCACATTGAAGCTTTAGGCGGAGGCCGGGTAAGCCTGCCGTTTAGTGTCTAAAGCGTTTAGGGTGTCGGGGTTTAGGGTTTAGTACTGCCCCCCCTCAGTAACAGTTGGATAATAATTCTAATATGATTTTATATAGCCCTTATTATAGGACCCCTTATATAGACTGTTACTGGGCGGGGGCAGTACCCAAGGTTTAGGGTTTAGGGTCTAAGGGTTGAGGGTTTAGGTTTAGGGCCGCTTGGAGTCGCCTCAACTTGCAAACGCTCCCATGCAATACGCTTAACGACTCGAACGTCCCGACATGATCCCTGCCAGGCCAGACGAAGACATGACCGAAAAAGGGCAAATAATCCAAAGTGTCAGCTCGAAACAACAAAAAGTACTAAAGGAATGAGGTGAGCTTCATGCTAACAACAGTGCATGCGTATCGATCGTATTAGGATTTATTATGACTAGAAAAACTCCAAGGCTGGGATCCATGGCTGCTCGGCAACGACACAGGTCCAGAACAAGAGGTAGCTGCAAACCTTACACTCCTACACCCTGAACCCCAAATCCTACAAGTCCTAGATGCCCTATGTCCTAAAGGCACTCAGTGCCTCAAACCCCTTGAACCCTAAGCCCTCAAAGAGCCCAAACACTCCACTGTAAATCTTTTAGCCCTAAACCCTGAACCCTAAGCCCTAAACCCTGAACCCCAAACCTCGACCCACCCAGGCCTCAAGGCCGTCCGAATCCGACGGTGCCAAGATAGCCTGCCACTTCCAGCAACGCTCGAAGCTTTACCTACTGGGCTTTATTTAGGCGTAGCGGGGAAATTAATGTAGGCACTGTTGTAAGGGTACATATTATGGGGATTATCCCTTAAGCACCAGTAGGTTTCGGGCCTTTAGGGGTCTCGGGCTTATGAGTTTGTGGTTCGGGTTTGGGGTCAGAGCGCAAGCTAATTGAGGGTTCTACTCATTTCTGGGGTTTGGGGGAAGGGCTTGAGGATTACAGTTTAAGCTGCACATCGAACACCACCATGACTTCAAAAACAAGGTAGATGCGGAATGCGGCATGCTACTTGCAAACAATGGCTTTGGGAAATTCTTGAGGGTAAGCATCAGGTAAGTCCCCCTACAGTAGTAGCCCCAAAATCTGTAGTTAACAGGGCATTAATATACCTACAATAGTCCTTTGTGGTACACATTACCGGGCAGGACATTCCCTAAAGCCTAAACCCTAAACAGAAGCTCCCAATCCTGCTCCAGGTGTTGATGTGGGGGGTTCCCAGTAGGGGTCCGTTTAAAAGGGATACCGGCTTATATAGGGTATATGGGGTTACATACGTTTCCCAAAATTAGGAGTGTCTTCGTTGGATGTCCCCAAAATAAGATGATAGTATATTGGGGTCTATATTGGGGTCCCTACATTTCGGGAAACTACTCTTGCTCCTGTTTGTAAGCAGTTTCCGGCACTGCAGTACGACGACAACGCCTCCTACAAATAATGGGATTCCCGAGCTATTTTCCAAATCTCAGACGCTGAACCCTCACCGCAAGCCCGAAACACCCAGCCCATTAAACCCTAAACCCTAAACACCCCTCAGGGTTTGGGTCTCAGGGTGGAGGGGTACCACTGTGAATCATCCCCCCCCGTTGGTGCAGCCTTCGCCTTCATGGCTGCTGGGGGACCGCTCCCAGATTTGATCCTCAGCGGGGGTTTGGGGGCTACTGGTTGGCCAAGGGGTTCCAGGTATGGGTGGGATTGAAGATCTAGGGTTTGGGGGGCGGGGTTTAGGGGTTTCAAGTCACGTAAGGTTGACGTTGAGGACTTCTGGGGTTTCCCAAAATTAGGGGTACGATTTTGGGGGTCTGAATAATGAGCACTATAGTATTTGGGGGTCTGTATTGGGGTACCCCTATCTAGGGAAACTACCAAATAACCCCAGACCCTCGACCGTGTAGGGGCTATGTTGAGAAGCCTACCATGTGTACCAAGGTGCCAGGTGGCAAACTCCTGGAAGGACACTTCGCCGTCCTCCGCAGCAGCTGAGGGTTTAGGGTTTAGGGGGCTGTTGAACCAAGTAAGGTCTTCCTCTCAAAAAATACCATACCGTCTATTTTGAGGACCACCGTATACCAATTTAAGATACTAGTCAGACGGGGTGCAGGTTCCAGCTTTGCGAGTTCAGAAACCCTTTAACTCAAACCCCAAAGAAAAAAGCCTGAGGCCCGAGCCCTGATCCTTAACTCCTGAAACTCGAGCCCCTAGTTCATCACTCAGACTGTAGCGTCCGGGAGTCTGCCATCTAAGGTGGTCGAGGTTCTGCATGGCAAAAAACACTGCGCTTAACTGGGCAAATAGACTGGCGACTTATTGAGATTGATCGCAGTATAGGTAAGACCACATCCATGCTGAGAAAACAAGTCTGACCAAACAAAGCACACGGATAAGGTTAGCGGTTAGCGCTGAGAAGCTGGCGGCCTATGATGACTTGATGATGCTTCGGATTACCACAGCCCCCATACCAAACTCGTAGCCCTTATGGCCAGGCGCCCTTGGAAGAAAGCTCAAAAAGGGACACCACAAGATATGCCCAATTTTGGACTCCTGGCACCCAAGACCTACAAAAGGCAAATGAAGTCAGACAGGGCCATCTTATCCAATTGTTTTGCATGGACAGGACCCTTAAAGCGTCCTGGATTTGGGCTAAGAAAATCGTAATTCCAAGCAGTGACAAGTGTAAGCGCATTTTTCATCTACATGGGAGATTTGAACAATCAGGGGTTCCTTTTTGAGGGTCCAGTTAATGAGAATTCTAGTATTTGGGGGTCTATGTTGGGGTCTCCTATATATGGAAACTACCACATGTCTCCGAATAGAGTAATTGAGGGTTTTACATACTCGCATCCACAGATACTATGCAACTGTAACTGAGTCGGGGGACGGTATCCTACGAACGGCTGCTTGCCAAGGTCCCACTCAGAGCTGTTGAAATGTAGGTCGGCTCTTACAAAAAAAACTGGTGTTATCTATCACGGTGAATGAAGTTAATGTTATATATAATGAGAATAAAGACAGATGTTAGACAGAACCTGGATAGTGTTTGTCTATGACGGTGAATAAAAAGAGATGTAAGTTACAATCTGGCTATCACTTGAATGTTTTCCTACATAGGTCAGACTGCAAGCCCGGGTGTAAACCTCATGATAAAGAAAGTGACTACCTATGCCCTACTATCCGGTTTGCTTTCTATTTCCTATTGTCTTTGCCGTTTGCTTCTCCATTAATACCATAATAATGGAAAATATTCAGACTTCCACGTCACCCTTAGAGGTGGTCCTTGCTCTTGTCCAGGTCAACACACACCTTTTTGACCTGAAGGCTCCAAGAAGCCAGGGGGGTCCAGGTCCAAGGAAGGCAGGCTTTAAAATTCAGACTTTAGGGTGGCTGGGCTTCTGGGTTCAAAGTCTCTGTATGCTGCTTGACAATCAAAAGTAAGGATGTGGTACGGTGGAGAAGTCGATTCTTGATACTTCTCAACAGGGGCGGGCCAAAGCCAGACTTGTTCAGGTTTTTGAGGATCTGGGGGATGTCTCGGAAGAGGTGTAGGTTTCAGGACCCTAGGGACATGGCTATGAGGTCCGTATTAAGATTGCATCACAAGGTTGTATTGATACGTACCCATAATGGGGGCGGGGATGCAGGGATGCCGTGTAGCGAATCACTGTCCACGTCCATGCACCACGGAATCATCGCATGGGTCCCCCTACTTCTACCCCCCTCCTCAATACTAAAATCCTAAACCCTAAAACGAACACTGAATCCCAAAATTGAAGCAATCTTGCCCTACAGTCGCCCCACCCTGACAGAACAGGAACTCTCAACCGCGAGCCCACCTCATCTTCGGAGAAGCTCCCGAGGAACTGGATGCAGGATTTCCAAATGTAAGCTGTAGTGTTTGTACAGGGGGGGTTGTCAAAATTCTGGTCCCTTCTTGAGAGTCCTAAAGGTTCATTATATATTCCCGATGTAACCATTGAAGCAATTTCCATCCCTATATATCCTAAGCCCGAAACCCTAAATGGTAGTTTCCATTGTCTTTTCCAGTATCCCTATATAACCCCCATATCACCAGAGTTTAGGGTTTAAGGTTTCGGGTTCAGGGCGCGAGGCTCAGGGTTTGGGCTCTCCGGCTTCAGGTTTGGCATTTAGGCTTGGGTTTTAACAGTTCAGGGTGTTGGGTTTAGGGTTTAGGGACTCAAGGCGCCAGGAGTGTTTGGAGATGGCATTACAGGCCTTGGGTGCACATCTGCTTGGGGCACTGACTAACAATCTCAAAGTCTGAAACGGTTACGGTTTAGGGTTTAGTGTTCAGGCTTCATTTTGAGACTATTTTCCCTATAAGCGACCATTTGAGGTGAAGTCGGGTGAGGTCGTCATAATTTGGCCAGCACCAAGGAGTCTCAACGGTCTAAACCCGAAACCCCCCACAGAGCCAACACGAATCCAACAGTCAACAGGCATCCCTGCCAGAACGATGCCAGCCTATGGCATCCACAGTATGACCCTGAAGCTCAAGCCTCAAGCCATAAACCTTACAACCCGAGCCCAAACCCTAGACTATAAATTCTAAGCCCTAAGCCATAAACTCAAAACCCCAAACCAAACCAGTGAAGCCTAATTTGAGTCCCCAACCATATATCTCTCGAAGCTAGTTTTCTCCAAGTTCTTATCTGCCTTCAGCGTCTGCCGCAGCTCCTCAACGTTGAGGGAGCCATCACCCGTGGCATCGTAGGCCTGGAAGGCCTGTTGACATGCTAAGGGTTGCCGGAATGGTCAGGTAGGGTTTAGGTTTCAGGGTGTAATGGTCAGGTAGCGTGTAGACCTTGGGGATTAAAAGGATTATGGGAGGGTTCGCCTGAGTGTTTAGGTTTTGGGGCTGATGCTCACACAATCCCGCATGAAGCCTACGCCTTGGGAGTTCTGGTATTCAAGTATGCTAATTACATTTAGGATGCTGAGAACCTCCCATAGGGAACAACGGCGGTGTTGTTGCAGACACCGGGATACAAATGCCGCTGATGATGGCCACAGTAGACTTTATGAGGCATCCATGACGTGCCTTTTGGTTGAAGCAGTTGCCACATTGAGGATAAGAATACGGATAGTATAAGAAAAGAAAACACAGCTACATCATGAGGCCTTCTCGCCTAACCTTGAGACAAGAAAGTACCTCATCATAACCACAATAACATCACAAAGGGTCATGACGATACCAATTCTGGAGCTTCTTAGGATCCGGGCTTCTGCTTTTGGGAGATGACATCCCTTTTTGGGGGGGGCGCGCAAAAGAAGGATTATGGTAGAGGCCTTGTCGCAAACCCCCTATAAATTTAGGGAGCACCCATCTCAAAGCTAGCCCATACAATCCCACATCAGCCCCAAGCCAAAACCCCTCAAACCCTCAACTCTCAACTCTGAATAGACTCCTAAACCCTAAACCCCTAAAGCCTAAAACCCTAAACCCTGAACCCTAAACCCCCAAGCCCCTAAACCCCCAAACTCTCAACCGAGCAGCCTTCTTGATGCGCTCCTCTCTCGCTTCTCCGGTTTCCCTGTTTCTTACTCTTGCTTGGTTGCTTGGAGTTGGGTACTCCCCCCACCCGGCAACAGTCTCCACTAGGGGTCTTCAGGGCTATATAGCTTAGGTTTTAGGGTTTAGGTTTTAGTACCTTTGGGGTTTAGGGTTTTATGATTTGAGGGTTTAGGGTTGAGGTTGTGTACTGCTCCCGCCCTGTGACAGTCTATATCAAGGGTATAGGGTTTAGGGTTGAATAGAAAACTGTTACAGAGTGAAGGCAGTACCCAAGCTTGGTGGGTCAGGGGGACTCAGTGTGAGAGGGTTCATAATAGGAAGATTAGCATTATCTGGCTTATAAGGGCCATAGTTATACTTACTAAGGCCCCCTGAACCTCCAAGTGGGGATGTGAGAACTGGGGATTGGGAAGTGGCAGAATTGGTGGCTGAACATATGAGAGGGCTCTACTGAAGGTTACGTAGGGACTACTACAAAAAATCCATTATTTACCCTTTCCCGAGTAAGCATGAAAAAGTTCCCGCTTCTGTTGAGATTCCTGACGATGAAAGATTCCTTCTCTTGGAGGGTATAGGGCATAGGGCCCTCGAGTTTGATAGGTACCCATGTTCTCATGAAGCACTGACAAGACACCTGAAATCAAAAAGATAGCAAGCAAGACAGGCATTTCCTACAATCCAGGTTTAAGGCAGCTGAGATCCCTCAAGCCTTCGTCAACTTGCACTGCTTGTTTGGGACTTTATGGTCACTCGACATAACGCAAAACAAGACATACTATGGCTGCCATGGCTTGGGAGAGGACTGGTTCTTGGAACACTGAAGAGCCCTAGCCTGAATGATTCAAAACAGCTCATCGGGGCTTTTCATCAAGCTGCTGACCACAAACTCTGAAGTCCTTCTCCTAGTCCCAAGTGAGCAAGTGTACAAATTCGCTGAGAATCCTCCACGGAGCCACCATCTTGCTAAGACGCCTGTAACAGGAACTGTTGGCTAAGTCATTATGACCCTAAACCCTACATAACTATTTTCATTCCCAACTACCAACCCTAAATCCTAGATAGTAGCTTCCATGCTCTTTCCCATTACCCCTATATAACCCCAATAAATTCCCTAAACTCTAAACCCAAAAGTAGTTTCCATTTGCTGTTCCATTATCCTTATATAACCCCTATGTAAACCCTTTACAAGAAACCAGCTTGGTAGGACTTCCAGAGGTCAAAATGAGATGCTGAAGCAAGCTCTAGGCTAAGGCAGGCCATCACTCTGGAGCTTCTTATGGAGGGTTTAGGGTTTAGGGTTCCAGGTTTAAGGTTGAGGGTCTGGGTGAGGGTATAGGGTTCAGAGTTCGGGGTGTAGGGTTTGGGATTTTGAAAGCGGGACCCCGGAGACATCCAAAACACTTCCCCGAAAAGGATTCAAAAGGACTTTGTCTTAGCACGACGCCCTCCAAGTCCCCAAATGCTGCTTTTGGCACCATGTACTAACAATCTAAGGACTTCACGGAGACAACACTGGACAATTCGTCAGGCTTCTGAATCACAGCAAAAGAACCTCTTGACCCAGACCGTCTTGCCTGAGGATGGCTCTAGAAACCGCCTGAAGGCGGCTCAGGGCTTCGGGCTGTTTGAATGAAGTAGGGTTAGGGTCTGAGTTGTTAGGAGTTCGGATCTAAGTTTTAAATCCCATTTGGGGTGAAGGAATGGATCCTTACTGTGGACCCCTTATAGTCCTCTATCATATACTTGTTTCTGTTTCTTTTCCATTGCTTCATTCCGTCCTAGCCAAAGATAAGCTCAGCACTTTGAGGTGCTTGACGGGATTGGGGCCTGGACAATTCGAATGATGGAGAACTACATGGAAAATGACATGAAAAGTTGGTTTAGGGTTTAGGGGATGATATAGGAGTTTCAGGCTTTTCGTGTTTCGGAGCGTTGGGGTTTTTGCAGCTTCGCGATTTTACATCTAAGATGGGAACTATGATCCCCTGGTATGGGCCCTGAATCCTGGGGCCCTTGTATGCTTCTTGGGGGCCTTTGGTTAGGACCTTAGAAGATACTTGTTAGGGTGGCGCCGGGGCTGATTTGTTGCAACTGCTGAGGGCTTGAGGGTGTGTAATTTGGTTTCGAAAGTTGACATACGGAAATTGGGGCCAAGTAGTTGTAAGTTTGTATGTCTTGAGAGCTAGGTTTTTTACCGAACCTTTTCTCCAAGGGCGGCGTCCTTCAAGAATGCTTCTAAGGCACGGTCCCACGAGCTTGGAGTCTAGGGTTTAGGGTTGGTAGCTTCCCGTACCATTCCTTCATCCCTGTAATAGGAGGTGCCGAAATATACCTGGTAACCACAGGCCCCTGAATTCAGTGAACAACCCGTGCGAATTATAGTCTAAACTCCGAGCATCCCCCTTGATAAGCCCTACAATAATCCCCTATATAAACTCGTATATAACCCTCTTTGAGGAGTTTAGACCATAGATCATGCGCTGTGATGACTACCCCGCCCTCACATATAAGAATCCCTCAGTAAGGGCTCCTCTCACCTCAACAAAAGCTGACCAGACGACTAGATACCCTAACAATCCAGACTCCAAACCTGACCCTAGAACCCTCAAAATGCTGACTCAGCCAGACTCTGGAGGTCCTGACCATCTTGGCTTTATATGTGGGAAGTAAAGACTTTCCCTGAAGACATCATTACCAGTCTGGATGCACATACAACTGGGTTTGCCTCTCTGCTGCTTTCAACCCGAAACCCTAAACCCTAAACCCTAAACCCCAAACCCCCCTAAAGCAAACATTTCATGATCACCACCCATATCTGGCAGACGCATATCTGTTCCTTTCCAGCTTCATGAAGCCCAAGTCCTAAACCCTAAACCCCAGATTAGGGTTTAGGGTTTAGGGTTTAGGGTTTAGGGTTTAGGGTTTAGGGTTGAATGCGCTTGAAGACCTACTCCTCTTGAGCCCTACAGCCTCAGTCCTACAACCTGAAGCTTACCACCCTTCATCCCTGAAACCAAAAACCCATGAAAATCCAAGGCCTCAAACCCCAGATATCAAACCCTTAACCTAATGTGCATTACCCCTGAAAATCCCTATAAATTCTTTAAAGGGACCTCCACAAACGTTACATCCAAATTTGTAAAATCGCACTTTCCATGGCATTTTCCGTTTGATGTTCCATTGATGGGATCCTACACCCTAAACCCTCAAACCCTGAACCCCTAAACCCAAAAGTCCTAAGACTCTAAACCCGTAATTCTTAAACCCTTAATTCTGAAATCCCTAAACCCCGAAGCTCCTGAACCCTACACCCTGAGAATCTACAAAACCCAAGCAGCCTGGGCGAGCTCGGTTCCCTTCTTCAGCCAATGCAGGAACTCCTTCCAGAATGCTTTGGGCTTTTGGGGGTTCTAGGCGTTTGGGGGTTTAGCGGTTCTAGGAGGGGTTTAGTGCGTTTGAAGGTTTTCTTCGGTTGGGTTTAGGGGGTCTAGGGGTTAACGTTGAGGTTCTCGGACGTTGCAGGGCGGTAAGACTTTGACATGTAGAGCTTACGGCTCAGGATTTGGCGCTTGGGGCTTAGGGCGACTGCGGGGTTCGAGTTTCAAGGTCGCTCGCAGCTCAGGACATAGGCACAGAGTAAAGTAAAAACGCTAAAGAAATGGAATACTACTGAAGAGCCCACTCGCTGGTTCGAACACCAAGAAGGCAGGAGTTGGGGCTTCGCAACTGCTTCTGCAAGAACACCCGTTTACCGGTTTGCAAGGCTGCTCCAACAAAAGACATATAGGAAACCTTGAATACCTCTAAACAAGGCTCACACAGAACAACAACAGCTTGAAGTACAAAGATATGCAAACCTTCTGACGTATCTAGACCTAGGGATTATGTAGGGGTTACTGTATATACTCTCTTCTTCTCTACTAACCACCCGAAAGTTAACGTAGATCGAATACTTGAGAACCAGATACCCAAGCTCGGCCGCTCACACCGCGCTGCATCCCAAACTGGATTGCTGCTACTTAGCTTAAGTTACAATATTATGGGTATAGGGTTTAGGGTTTATGGTAATTACCATATCGGGAGTATGGGGTAATTTAGGGGTTATGTAGGGGTTATATAGGGGTTATAGGGGCCCCTATGATAAGGGTTATAATAATATATGTGGCACGGGTATATAGAAAATAGTGGAAGTTCCTTATCGTAGTTAGAAAAACTTCCGGAACAGCACCCCAGTTTACCCTTAAACCCTAAACTCTAAACCTAAACCCTAACAGCAACCCAGCAACCAAATTATGGGTGGCTTCTCTTCTTGTAGTACTCTCCCCTAAGCTCCAAATTCCTAAACCCAAACCCCCAAAACCCTAAACCTTAACAGCAGCCCAGCAAAGAGGGCTCCTTGTGAGAGACCTTGCCATCACCGCCTGCGCGTGCGCATTGTTGGCTGCGGTTTCTCAATAATTCATGCTCCAGGATTTTAGGCTTTAGGGGTTTAGGGGTTGAGGGTTTAGGGTTTAGGGTTTAGGGTTTGGGGGTTTAGGGTTTCAGGTTTGGGGCTTAGGGTTTAAGGTTTGGGGTTTAGGGTTTGGGGTTTAGGGTCTACCCTTTCGCTGTTGAAGGCTTTACCAAAAAGCACGCCGGCGGACCAGCCCCCATTCTCATCACCCAACTATCTTACGGTCAGAGGGTTGAGGGTTAAGGGTTTGGGGTTAAGGGTTTGGGGTTTTGGGTTCAGGGTTTAGGGAAATCTGAAGGAAGTGTCCTTTCCTGGACCTGGTATACATTCTCACCGGAAGCATTCTCTAAATTCCAAGTTCCTGTAAAGGGCTGACATGAAGGTCCTTTTTGGTACCCCCAAGTCTTAGGTGCCGTACTATAGCTCAAAAACAAAAGAAGGGGCCCATAATTTCGAGAATAACCCATATCCTACAGGAATGCGCTAAGAATTGAACCGCTTCGGCGGTTTAGGGTTTAGTGTTTAGGGTTGTGGGTTCCGACTTGCTTTTTGGAAATCCTGACGAACCAGACTTTGAGAAACGGCCAAGTCTATAGTCCAGTCAACGCTGGGTGGTACTCTAACAGCCCAGAATCATGTGTGAACACATCCATTAACAAAGCAAAAAGAGAAACTGTCAAAATGCTCCAAATTGCTGCCTAGACTCGTAGGTATAGGTCCCCCATTTGGCCTCGTGAGGCCTGAATTTTTGGCCGTGGACCCCGCACAATGACTCACCTAACGCCCTGAAGCTCTGAGTGATCTAAACAAAGGATAGCAAAAATATCAACCACAGGCAAGAACCGCCTACACCTTCGAAGCCTGAGGAATTTTAGCTATCATTTCCTTCTAAGTCTTGTAAATCATACTATGACATACCCAGCGGCCCAGTACCTGATCCTTGCAAGCATCGTACACTATACCCCAGAGCCTATTATGTACTAACCGAACCCCAAACTCCCTAAACCTTAAACCCCCTTAACCTTGCACCCTGAACCCTCTAAAACCTAAACCCTGAACCCTAAAGCCTTCACCCCACACCCCTAAACCCCAAACCCTAAGTAGCGCTGTCACAAGCCACCCAGGCCTCGGTCGAGGTCCTTGCACAAGGCGTCGATGTCCTTAAAGGTAAAGTCCGAGTTCAACCTGAAGCTTTCTGTCAGGGTTTGGGGTGTAGGGGTCAGAGTACAATCCGAATTCAACATGAGACGGTTTAGGGATTAGGGATGAGGGATTAGGGTTCAGGTCATTTTCTATGGCATCCATGCGCTTCAATCGCTGCTTGAGGGGATTTCCGAAAAAGATTTCGGGGCGCGGTCACCAATGTTGAGGTTCGGGTTGTAGTCCTTGTTTGAAGCTAAAGTCCTGGTTCAACCTCGTGCAATTCCGGATCACAACTTGTAGTAACTTTCATACCAACAAACTACAAGCAATAGCAGCAGCAGCGGCAGCAGCAGTAGTAACAGTAGCACCAGTAGCAGCAGTTTTTGCAAGAAGGCAGCCCAGGAAAAGTAGCGGGAAAAGGCAGAGCAGAAGCAGGAGGAAAGGTGGCTGTGGCACGGTATTAAACTTTGCAGTTAGTCAGTTCTTGCTGCAGTGGATGCTGCTAGTTTCAGGCTTCGTTGTTCTGGGGTAGAGGAACTATCCTTTAGGTTGGACTTAGGCTCGTGCTTAGGGTTTGGAATCTAGGGCTTGGGGCATAGAGCAGTTGGTCATGCCACGGGGCGAGAAGCCAGATTACAGCATGGTATCTATAGCTGACGCCCACTCGACGGACCCATAGCCCCACCTCCCCAGAACCATGCTTTATCTACCTTCCTAGTGAAACTGCGCTTCATTACGTGAGAGTCATTCATGCCCTGTGAAGTCCCAAATGTGGGCATCACACCGCACAGCCCGGGCGAATCCTCCAGAACCCCCCCAAAGTGCAGAAGTTGAAGCCTGAAGTTACCTAAACTCACCTAAAGGATTTAGGGCTTAGGGTGGCTTAGCCCCCAGCCTGACGGTATGATATCATGGAAATACATAGGGGTCACATTACAATTCTCATAATCTGTTATGGTCACTAGTAGTGGGTGCTGCGCAATCTAACTGAAACACTGCGCAGAACAACTGCAGACCCCAAATCCTTCATGCCTTGAACCCTTAACTTTGAAGCCACTCTGCCCCTAGTGCTCATGGCTCAAAACCGTGCATGATGCCATGTACCTTACCCTGAGAATTATGGTAGACTGGTGCACGTGGGGACATGCAGGATATACCCGCGTACCCTAAACCCTAAGCTTCTATCCATCAAACGTAAATTCCTTTTCTTTGCTGCCACGCTGCGTGCGGAACACGCGAGCAAGCTCGTCCCTGTCCAGGTAGCCGCCACCGTCGGAGTCGAATCTACCAAGTTCTCTCCAAGCTTCTGAGATTTTAGAGGCTTGGAATTTTAGGGTTTTAGGCTTTCAGGTTTCAGCTTGAGACGGCTTTCAGGTATTACAAGGTCTTTGAGGTTTAGGGTTCTGGGGTCTTAGATTTTAGCTTGAGAAAGCCTTTCTATTTGCTAAGTCTACAGTCCCTCGATAATCCGTACGGAGCCCACTATCCCGAGGAGTTCACGGTCCATGCTTCTGGGGATCCAAGGTCATTGATTTTCAGGACTTCTGCAGATGCCTCAAGTTTGACCAAGGGGAAAAAGCAGCGATAACGTTGAGATGTGTGTGTTTTGCTTTCAGTTTAGAAATCCGAACAACATAGAAGGCCTGTAGAGAATACATCTACATATATGTATACATGATTAATTTTATACACGCATGCATGTTGCGCTCTGCCCTGGTAAAAGCCAACAACGTAGCTGTAATTGTACACTTGGTAACAAAATCCCTTTCTATGCCTGTCAGTGGGGCGGGGAACGGTGGGCTTACTTTAATGGAAGTTGTAGGCAATCTGTGAATATGTAAGGTACAGTGGAAGCTTAGAAGGATGCAACATTAAATATGTCACGATCGTGTGTGCCCGGCTTTTGCGCATGGTGGCACAGCCAAAACTTAGCCCAAAAAGCGCAAAGGTTTCCTCGCTGGCGCATTAGGGGGATATGATTTTCAATTATCATGCCGTATTTCTTATATTTGGCTTTAGTATAACAAAAACTTTGATATCCTCTGCAACAATGACCCAGCTGACGCGGCCATCAAACGACAACACATGACTGGAGTGCCATGCAGACTCAGCTGTTGCAGCTTAAAGACTTGGATATGTGGTAGTTTCCCAAAATGGGTATAGACCCAGAAATACTACAACCCGCAAAATAGGGACCCCCGAAAATATAGGGACCCCCGTAAAGATACCCCCAATTTTGGGAACCACCCATATACGCTTTTTACAGCGAAGGTTACAAACATCCCTTGTGACGTTCCACGTCCTGGAGCCAATTGACATGGTAAGGGTGTCCTAACAACAAGCCCCAAGGAAGCCTAAACCCCAATCCTACTCCCTAAACCCTAGAAATCCCTCTATACTCCCTATATACCCCCTGTATACCCCCTTTATACCCCTTATAAAAGCCTCTATATACACGCTATATAACCCCTATGAAAACCATTTAAAGGTACGGAAAGCAAAGCAAAGGCTGCAGAACTCAACCTTCAACATGTCCACTTTAAGACGGTCCTTGCCAAGGTCCACCTAACATCCTGAACACTTTCGGGTTTAGGATTGAGGGTTTAGGGATAGGGTTTAGGGTTTAGGATTGAGGGTTTAGGGATAGAGCTTAAAGTTTAGGCCCAACTGTACCTGATGCCTTTGTTAAAGTTAGCATTAACATGGCCGTCAAAAAAAAGGGGCAGACAACCGAAGTGCGGTCGATGCAGCGCATCATCCCAAAGGCTTTCACCCCGCTGCCATCAAGAAAATACTCACGTGACCCTGAACCCTAATGTAGACTCATGATTAGTAAACCCCCTCCCCTTAATGGGGATTATGATAGGGATCCCAATATTAAGGCCCTTAAAAGGAGGGGGCTTTTTAATCCCTAGACCCTAAACCCTAAATAGTAGCTTCCATTTTCTTTTCCATTATCCCTATATATCCACATTTAGGTCCTTAAAAGCAAGGGGTTTATTCATCAGGGGTCTACATGAAACCAAACCACTCCTGACATCATGCATGGGCCTAAGAAGCCATGGGCCCTTTCATACTGCCCTACTGCACCCGAAAGCAGTGAACAACCCTGCCTCGTGGGTTTTGGGTTTGACCCGAAAAGGCGTCCCAAAATGGTCTAATGCCTGTACCATTTCATCTTGCCTGCCCCTGCCACTGCGCTTAAAGAAGCCCCATACAAGGTCCCACAAGTAAGTCCAACCTTGGACGCTCTATCCCCGGGCGCACCTCTGAAAGACTTCTCTCACCCTGGCAGACCTCATTCTTGCAAGGCAGCAAACAACTGCAGGAGTCGCTTTCCAGAGCTGGACATTTCTCAAGACAAGCCTCCCAGTACCCGTTCCCAGCAATGTAGTTTTCATGGGCTGCTCAAACCGATTAACTTATCATTTGGACAGACCCCAGCTATATTGCTATACCCAACAGGAAACTGTAGTAATGCCTCTATTGCAGAGCATAGAAGCCTCACAACAAGCCTACTTTGATGGATCCACGATCGGCTGTCTTCGAGGATGCTGCAGACTTGCCCACAAGCATCGCCGTCGATGCCATCAGCACCGACACAAGTTCTTGCAATCTCGCTTTTGGCGCCAGACAGCGCAGCTGCTTGATGCGCCATGGCAATATCAGAGCGAAGAGTGAATCCTCACACACTGTGTTATATAGCTGGCACGGACGAGGCGCTCCGCTTCTGCAATGGCCGTGTCCCTTCGACAGGGGCATCCGGCATCATCTGCTTAAGCACCATGACCCACTGCCGGCCCAGGAGTCTGCTGCAGTCCACTGCGCTGAAATTTTGAAATCCAAACCCTCAACCATAAACCCATAATAAGATCCCCATATACCCCATATTCTATACCCTATAAAACCCATTGTAGTAGTTTCCATTTTCTTTTCCATCATGCCTATAAAGCACAATAAATATACCCCCCAACCCCCAACCCCTCGGATGGTTTAAACTTGCTCCGCCCAAATACCGATATACCCCAAATGGACCCCCCTCCCCCCCAAAAAGGAACGGCTTCGCGGCAACTTAGACTTTCTGCCAGCTTGGAATTTCTAGGATAGCCTACACCCCGAAACCCCCATTCTCAGAATCCACAACAATACTGTGAACCCAAAAGATTTGTTGGTTTGACAGACCAACCCTAGGACCCTAAAAGCATCTTAAACCCAGATTCTAAGTCTCAAGGTGCCTTCAAAATCCGGACTATCAAGGGTTCAGGGCTAAACTCTGGGCTTAAGGTCTAGAAGTTCAGGCTTAGGAAAACTAATAGGGGCTCCTACTAAGCCTGGTAGAGGAAATAAATTTCAGCTGGTTCTTAAGGTTGCATTTTTAGGGAACTTCCAGATCAGGCCACGATTGTTCCCGCCCCCAAGAATTGCAAGCTGATTGCATCTACTACCCCAACCTTGCAACTGAAACCTACCCCTTCACCTACGATGGATACTAGAAATCCTGCATGACCCTAAGGACCTGATGCCTTGGAACTAATGGTACTACCTATAGTACAGTAAGGGCATGCAGAATTGTTACCAAACGATATCCTTCAGATCAATCCCGGCACAGTAATATCTCCTAAATATCGAGCTAATAGGACCTTGATATATGTACAGTAGTCCTTTGTAGGACCCATTACTGATTGACCAAAGGTATCCTAGGGTATCCTCCCAACCCTGAAAGACTAAACGCGCCCAAGCAGCATCGCATCACCTGTTTCCTTCAAGATCACCCTGTAAACTTCTGCGGCTGCTGGACCTCGTGAAAGTCTGAATGATTTAGGGATTTCCAAAAATTAGGGGTACCATTTCGCGGGTCCCCAAATTAAGGACTATAGTATATTGGGGTCTATATTCGGGTCCTCCTATTTTGGGAAACTACCATTTGGCAAAAGGTCTGCAGGCCTTTTCTGCGGACTCAAGGCCCTAACAAAAACGCTGCGCATACCAAAGGCTTAAGGCTCAGGGCTGGCCTGTCCTGCCAGATTCAAGCTTGAAACTAGCATTTGTAAGGTAATTGGAACTAGTATATGTTTAGGGTTTAGGGTTTAGGGTCTAGGGTTTAGGGTTTAGGGTTTGGGGTTTAGGGTTTGGGGTTTAGGGTTTAGGGTTTAGGGTTTCCGGGATACATCCTGGGTCTTGAAACCGTGAAAAGTCCAGGCGATGGAATTTTGAGCCCTAAATAACCGTGTGCAATAGCATTTGTTTTCAACACACAGATTTTTGAAGGGGCCTTGAAATCTTACACTGAATTGGGGACTACATTATATAGCATTCCCAGATAAAGTGCGACGCAATTGGCTGTTGGTCATGCGCATCCTTGCAGAATGTGCAGGAAAACGAACGTCCTTGGACGACGCGAGTCTAGAGGTATCCCAGGGCCCTCGATTTTCCAAACGGTGCTTCAAGGAGAGTCGGGGAGTGAATGTAGGGACTAGAAAAGGAGTTTAGGGTAAGAGTTTAGGGTTTGGGGTGTAGGGTTGGGTTTAGGTTTTGGGGTTTGGAGTTTAGGGTTTCGGGTATATATAGGGACTTTTACGGGGATCATAAGTGGGGTGCACTACCCCCGCTCCCTTCAGCAGTAGTAAGGTCTGGATGATGCCATAACTGACTTGACTGAAGCGTCAGCTTTCTGAAACGTTATGTTGCCAGAATACGCTGTCAGCTGAAGGAAATTTGGGCGGAGAATATTGTAGTTTCCACTTTCTGTTCCATTCCCCTTTACTACAATATGGCAGTTGATCAACATTCCTTTTCCCAAAATTGCCATCATGGAAAGTAGATTCTGCCATCGTTTCCCTTATAGATCATCTACCGGAACCCTAAATAAATTCCCAAAGGACCTTTAGATCGACCCCCGCATGAGTATAAACCCTATAGAACCCTATACAACTCGATGTAACCCTATGTGTCCCTATATATCCATATACCCTAAAGCCCAAGCCCTAGACCCAAACCCTGAGCCATAGACCATAAACCCTAAGCCCTAAACCCTATAAACCCTAAAACCCTAAGCACTAAACCCTATACATCCCTCTATATCCCTTTATATCCCTCTACAGGCGCACGCCCATGCCATGCAACTGTCATGTTGCCAGCCATCAGAATGCTCGGTGACACACGTAATCCATTATTGAGATGAGACGTGGGCTTAGGAATCTGGGATTGGGGCTTTCAGGTTGTAATAGGACTGGCCTCAATAAACTGTTCCAGCTCCTAGGCCCTAAAACCCCTACACCCTAAACCCCAAACCCTGAATAGTAGTTTCCATGTTCTTTTCCATTATCCTTGTAAAACCCCTATATACCCTGAGCCCTAATCCGTAGACATATCGCACGTGTGTTTTCCTCCTGAAAAGGCCTAAAATCAGAAGAAAAAAAAACGAAACACAAATCAAAACTTAACTGAGATGTGGGCTGCCAGCTTTGATCCATTCTAAGAACTCGGTGTGCGAGACGTTGCCGTCTCCACCTGGACAAGGCTTTAGGATGAGGCTTTACCGCGTCAGGCTTTCTAAGAAGTGGTAATTTCCCACAATTTAGGGTTTAGGATGGTTTAGGGTTTAGGGTTTCAACCAGAGTGGGCCCCAATATAGACCCCACCCCTAATTCAGGATTCATGGTTGAAGCTGTAATGCGGAGGACTCCTGAGGTCTGCCCATGACTGACTGCAAGACTTGATTTGAGTATACGTTGGTTGGAGTTTAGGGCTTAGAGCTCTGTAGGTATTATCGGAAATGGGAAAATTAAAGCAATAATGGAAAAGAAAATGGAAAACTATTTGAGCCATAGTCTAAACTCCTAGTATTCTCCTTAAAAACCCCATGACACTTCCCTATATAAACCCCTTTAAGGAGTTTAGACTCTAGCTCATTTCAGTACGTGAAGGGCCCTCGCCACTACCGCCGCGGATGTAGGCAAAAAAAGATTGCACACCGTGCTCTGCACCCCCTCAATCCTCTTGGCAGCCCTGAACCCTAACTCTAAACCCCTAACCCCAAAACCTGGACCCAAAGCTCCTCTACACCCTTGGGACAGTTTCACGACTCAGGAGCGCACAGAGTTTGAGACTCCAGCGTTTCAAGGTCCGGGAGTTGCCAAGTCAATAAGTCTAGGGGTTTATGGCTATAGGGTTCAGGACGCAATGAATAGGGTTTAGGGTTTAGGGTTTGGGCGCAAGATCTTTCCAAGAACGGCTGCAGGCATGCAGGGATCAACAGCCAGGGGGCTTTCGAAAAATGGCGCCCCAGGGACCCCACGGATATGTGAGACATAGTCTACACTCCTAGTATCCCCCTTAATAACCCCTTATAGTACACCCCTATATAGTCCCCTATGTAACCCCCTTTAAGGAGTTCAGACTATAGCTCATGTAGGGAATGTAGGAATCCACAAAGGAGTTGGCTGGCGGCGTTGTAAGAAATCCCCGCTTGTGACGCTGTCAACTATCCTTCATACCCAGCACTACACACAAACACCTGAGTGGAACACAGAATCATATTTAACGTCATATCCTGAGCCATACAACCTAAAACCGACAAGTGTAGAACTGAATGCAGCAGCCCTGGACACGTGAAACCGACCAATCCCCTACTCTCATAAATTTTCAAAGCTCACCCAATAACATGTAAACTTTCCCTTCAATAAAAGATTGCACTAGAAACAGTGGATTTATCATTTGAGCCCTGGCATATTGTTAAAGGTCCGCCCTTAACCCCCATATATCCCCGTAGAGGTCCCCCAACCTAACTTTACTCCGTAGCCCATTTGGGATGGGATGGCTATTATTCCCACATCAAGCCTCGGATGCCTGGCTTGATGAATCAAAGGGTTCAAGGTTTACGGTTTGGAGCTGACCAACCCGAAATCCATACAAACTATACTCTGCCTTGCCTGTACTTACTTGAAGAAGACAAAAAGCCTCAAACCTAAACACTAAACCCCAATCCCAACCCCTCAATCCAAAACCCTAAACCCTAATTGCTGCTCTTGCGCTTGAGTCGCCTTGCTGACGTTGCAGGAAGACACGATTAGGCCGTTTTGCTCAAACAGAGGTCACCAGGATTTAGAGATATCTTGCAGCATCCACAACCTCACAGCTTGTGCTGAGAGATGGCTACCCTTCAGGTGGCTGGATGACAGCAACTCCC
>CAJNIZ010046779.1:22043-38887 GCA_905231905.1 Symbiodinium pilosum | reverse complement strand
GGCTTTAGGGTTTAGCATTCAGGGTTTAGGATTCAGGGTTTAGGGTTGTTAGTTTAGGACTTCCAGCGTAGGGTTTGAGAATTTAGAGTTCCGGAGTGAGGCTTCAGAGTGTAAGGTCTAGGATGTGGAGCGCAGGGTTAGGATTTGGAGTGTAGGGTGGAGTGTAGGGTCTGGGATGTAGAGTTCGGGGCTTAGGAGGGTTCAGGATTTGCAGGTTAGGGTCTAGAATAAGGGTTTTAGAGTTTAGGGTCTACAGAATTTGGGCACAAGGTGTAGGACGTTTAAAATTTGGGCTCTAAGATCCAGGATTTAGAGTGTAGGGTCTAGGATTTAGAGTTGAGGGTCTAGGATTTATAGAGTGTCGGGCGTCGAATTTTGAGTTTGGGGTTTAGGATCTAGGGTGCCGGGGCAGACACCACCGGTTAGTGCCCGATGGTTCCTTTATTTAGAACTACTAGAACCCTAAGGGTCCAAGAACCCGAATAATAGGGTTTTCGGGCCCAAATACCAGTAATATTATAGTATTTGGGCCTTAAAGCTAACATTTTTTGGGTCCTTGGACCCTTCGGGGTAGGTTTAACGGTTCATTGCAACGTGCCAAGTGGAGAGCCGCCTCCGCTGTACATAGGTGTACTTGCAGCGAGTACCCAGACCCCCTAAAGGATCCAAAAATGGAACCCAGTAAAGGGGTCTATATGGGGGTATATAGGTTTTAGGGGATTAGGGTTTAGGATTCAAAAAATGGAACCCCCCAATCTGCACCCATCACTACATTGGGGAAACTAGGGGATTATTAGGGGGTTCGATTTTTTGGATCCTTTACGTGGTCTGAGTAATCGGCTTTTGCCACTCAGCCTTTGTGGGGATTGCGGTCACGAAGTCCTGTTGTATCATAGTGGCCTATGTAGTCGCTAAGGAGATACCCCGTATCCTCCTTACAGTTTTCAGTTCGGCCAAAGGCCCCTTAAACTCAAAACCCTATACCCCGAAAGTGGGCGAAACTTTGACGCTCGCAGTTGAGGCCTTTCTGATTGGGAGTGTAGCTCAGGCAGGTTCAAGGGTTTAGGGTCCCAAAACCCCAACCCTAGCCCCTAGTCCTGCTCTTATTAGAGCCATAAGACTGCCGTAGCAAGTTGAACTCATTTGAGGGTTCAGGGATCAGCCCCATAGAATGCCATGGAACCAACTGGTTCAGGGTTTAGGGTTTATGGTCCTTCAATCAATTATCCGCGGCTTTGCAGCTCCTACAGACCATGAAGTTGTTGGTAGATGGAGCGGCTGGTGTACCCCAAGCCCCGAACAATAAGCTCTGAACCCATAGACCTTAAACCCCAAAGCCCTAAATCCTACAGATCATAAATGCCAAGCCCCGAAGGCTAAACCTAATTCTTCAAGCCTGAACCCTAAAACCCTCAAACCCGCTCGTTGCTTGTACAAACCCTAAACCCTAAATCCCAGGTGGACACCACTTCATTGGGCAGCTCAGGCCATGCCGGAAAGGGTTGATGATAGGGATCATGCGGTGTTGGGTTCAGTGAGTCCACTGCCCCTTGATTCAGAAATTGAGGTTTGGGATATAAGTAGGCCTAAACCCTAAACTCAAGGCTGAGACATTAAGGTTCTTCAGGATCTAGGATTGAAGATTAGGGTGCATGGATTTTGAGCTGAGGGTTTAGGATGACTGATTTAGGGTGTAAGGCTTAGGTAGGGTTTAGCGTGTAGTGGACAGGTTTTAGGGTGAAGGGGAGCTTTGTAACTAAAGCAGAATCCTGAATAACATGAAGTAATGTTGCTGCACGGCCTTCATACGGCTGTTGTATAGATTACTGCGGTCGTTCTATAGCTGTCACTTAGTATCCTGGCACCCTAAAACGCAGAACTTGAGGCACTAGATCATATTCAGGTCATGCAGGATTTCAGTATCAGCCCTAAGCCCCAAAGCACCCGATATAGTATATTCAGCCCCCCTAAACCCTAAACCCCTAAACCCTAAACCCCATCAACCCTAAACTCTAAACCTTGATTTTTTGTATCGATAGTAGAGTAGAGCCTGGATATTTTTCCGGTCTGGACATAGACAGGCGCCAGACCTCGGGTTGCAGCACATAGTCTGTTGTCCGCCATGTGAGCTATAGTCTGAATTCCTTAAAGGGGGTTACATAGGGGACACTATAGTGTGTGTATATATATATATACACGTATGTATATATATATATAGATAGGGTTTAGGGTTTAGTGTTTGAGCGATGTTGAAGGATTGGTTGTTGAGCAATCTCGCGCGGCGAAGGCGCTTCTTAAGAGCTGTAGATGAGTTGTTACACTCTCCCAAACTTCACATAGCCTCCTTTTGAAGGGACTGTAGTCTTTATAGGGGCCTGGGTTTCCATGTTAGTTTCTGGGAGGGTATGTATGTGACATCAGCGTGTCCTGTTGAAAAGATGCAAGAATTGGTCTTTGAGGGTTTAGGCTTTACGGGTCTTTGAGTACGATTTTATGGCTTCGCTTCTTGGATTCATTCCGCCACGGAAGGTAAATTTCTGCAGAATTGCGTGCTCTGTGTCCTAAGGCCGAGACTGTTACCCCTAAACCCAAAACCCTAAAGAAACCTGAATCAACCTTAGGACCTCGTAAAGTCCCTTGGAGTACAAAGCCTGAAGCAATTAATCCACTCCCCACCCCATAATAGTAAAATCCCGCACCCCGCTCAATATTAGATATTCCCGTATGGAATACTATAATGCATACCGGCTCACGGACGCCCTGACCTTCATGGACGACATCCTCCGAGCTGGGTCGCTACTCGTGCACTGCAACGGCGGGCGACACAGAAGCCCAGCGGTGTGCGCCGCATATTTGCTCTGGGCTCGGAAAAAGAGCCTAAAGCAGGCCATGGAGATGGTGGATCCTGCATTTCAGCCATTTCTAGAGGCGGTAGCAGAGCAGTTCCCGGTGCTGGCAAAGGCACGACCCAGACCCCCTAAGGATCCAAAACATGGAACCACCCAACACATTGGGGATTCAAGGGGTTTATTGGGAGGTTCCATTTTTTGGATCCTTTAGGGGGTCTGGGTAGGGAACAGTTACGATGAGGAGGGGATTAAATTCCCAGACATTGCAAATGTCTTCAAGCCCATCACGCCCAGCAGAAGCCTTGTAAGCTTGAATTCTGGTTTAGGGCTTGGGGCTTAGGATTAAGGTTTAGGGTTTAGGCCGGTTTAGGGCTTAGGATTTGGGGTATAGGGTTGAGAGTTTGGGGTTTTAGGCTCTGGCGCTCCTGACCCGGAACCCACTCAAAAACCCTCAAAAACTACACCCTACTACACTACACTCCAAAAACTGGAGCCGTCAGTCTGTGGCTTGAAATCGCACAGCCACCCCGGGGCCGAAACAAAAAACAAGCTGCAGCACCTTTCACCTGTAGCCTGTACCCCCAATTAGCCTACAGCTTCGTGGTAAATTCCCCCGAGGTAGCACAACCCTTAAAACTGTAGCTAGCTGGGGTTGCAGGAAGTACTATACCTTCAAAGTACATTACAATAGCTCTGAACCCAGCTTCCATTTTCTTTTGCATTAGATTTTCAGTTACTGGCGGATAATATCCCTAAAGCCTTAACCCTGCACCCAAATTCCCAAATATTTGTATATGTCCTAAACCCTAAACCCTAAACCCTGCACCCAAATTCCAAAATATTTGTATATGTGAACCTCTTAAATCCGAGCAGGATGGCCATGAGCGCCTGGTGGAGAAACTCCTCGGACTCCGTGTGAGCACATGGCTAAGACTACCTGGGTGGCATGGGGCTTAAGTTTTAGGGTATAGGGTTTAGGTTATAGGCTATATAGAGTTTAGGTTTAGGGCTTGGGGTTTGGGGGTAAGGGTGTAGGGTTTAGGGTCTAGGGTTCAACGTTTTGGGTGGGCCCATAGGCGAGGTTTTCAGGAATTTCATTGCGTGTCGTGCCGTTAGGAAGCATAAATGCTACACATGCACATGAACCATAGTCGAAACTCCTTTAAGGGGGTTACATAGGGGAGTATTCTAGGGGTTGTTAGGGAGATACTAGAAGTTTAGATTATACAGTTCACGCAGATATTTCTGTTTAAATGCACGCATGGGGTTTAGGGAGCTTGCTCTCCCCGAGCTCGGGACAGACAACTTTACAGTTCATTCTTGGGTTACGCATGGAAGTTTGGAGGATCCCCTAAACCAAACATGGGCGCTGGCACCGGATCGAAGCTGCGGCCTCGTTTCAGGGGCCCTCTGGCAGCGCCTTGCAGGGCACATCACAAAAAAAACCAACAAAAAACTTCCTGGAACTTCTGATCCCTTCAGGGCCTCTTAGGGGAGCCCTCCCAGGGGCCTCGGTGCCTTTTGTTTGAGAAACGCCTCACACTCCACCAGTCTTCCACCCGGCTCATGCCTCCAGAGCTCAGCCTCCCAGCCAGGCAGGGGGCCTTTTTCTGAAAGAAGTTGGGCCCCAACGGAGATCCACACGTGGAGGCCGGCCAAGGCCTCCACTACCTCTATCAGTTGCTCGCGTCCTTTTTGCTTGAAATTCGGAAAATCCAACTCCACTGGCTGCGGCGGCGTGATGTGGAGTGAACAGCAGATCGGGGCAGATAGGAACCAAGAAAAGCCAACCTTGCTAGATCTTGTTAGGTTGGTTTGCGGTAGGAAACCCTGAAGTCTACATGAGCATAATTTGGGTGGTCGGGGTGGGACTACTGAGCTGCGCAAGCGCGCAATAGGGTGCGCGCCCCTGTATTTCAAGAAAAGGCGCACACCCCAAGCGCGTCCACTGATGCATGCCCTAAACCTCAAACCCCAAGCCACGTTGGCGAATTTTGGAGTTTAGGGCTTGCCTAGAACTCTGGAGCTCCAGTTGACCATGGACTAATTGAACTTGGTCTTAAGTTCCTTGCAGTTTAGGGTTGAGGGTTTGGGATTCCGGGTTTGGATCAAAATGTGTACTATACTGATTTCAGCAACTCTGTGCCTCTGTGCCATAGTTATTGTCAACGAGTACATGCATATGTATATATACATATATATATATATGTACGTGTACTATGTATTTACTTGAACTGATTACATGCATTTTTGTGCGCATGCAAGTTGCAGATATGTGGGCTTTCGCGTTATTACAAAGGGTTCCAGTGTTAAGAAGAGAATAAGGCTTCGCATGACCAACACATACCCTCATGCCTCATACCCCTCGCCAACACAAAAAATGTGCTCCTGAGCTGCAAGCACAGATAGGCCCCATAAGTAGATAGAAAATGTAACTGCCCAACAGCAGAACAAGATCCCCATATACCCCATATACTTAAGGGGCACAGTACCCCAAAAGATATCCTTTTAGCCAGCTTTCTGTCGCGGGCACGGTATCTGCGGACAGACCCATGTGTCGATAAGGCGATAACTCGGATTGTCGTATGGCGTCTACAAGTCAACAGCGTGCTCCCGAAGACTTACTAAAACGCCATGCCCCTTTACGTGGTGGCCTTAGCCTCTACAACTTCCACATCCTGTGGTCAAGGCACCAACGCACCCGACATTTGCGGAGCGACGCCGTTGGCACGCAGCTTAGCCATCTTCTAACTCAGAGGCTGTAAGGTTTAGAATTTGAGATTCAAAGAGTTTAGGGTTGAGCGGGATAGCATAGTCCCGGATATAGAGTCCTTTTTCATCATCTTCAACGTTTTCTAAACAGTTTTCATCATTCTCTTCCATCATGTTTCATGTTTTCATGGCTGAGGGGTTTTTTCAACATCTTCGTCAGTGGTCATGATTTTCATCATTTCCATCAGTTCTCATCAGTTCTCATGATGCTTCATCATTATCCATCAGTTTGCAGATCCTTGTTTAGTTCCGGTTGATCCTCCGAATAGTGTTGCTTACAATATTCAGGGTTCAAAATCCTCAATTTCATGTTTTGATCCCTGGCTTTATTTTGTGACCGATTTTTTCTGTGATCCCTATTTCATTTTCGATCTCTCACCCCATTACAGGTGCTATTTTCTTGTATACATATATGGATATACTGGTCCCCAGAGGCCGGACAAAGAATGGCTCAAGACCACTTCTATTCTACATACTTGTGTGGGTTTACGTACAGGTGCCGGGGGGCAGGGGGTTCTTGAAATCATCATGGTTTTTCCTGATACCCCCGCTATACTGCCCCCCTAGGTTGCCCCTTGAAGTAGGGGGTAGTAGAGCGGGTGTTTTAAGTGAATGCATGATATTACGGCCTTTTGTGGTTGGTTTTTCTTTGCCGTTTCATCCTCCTTTAGCCCTAGACCTTAAACCCTAAGCCCCAAATCAAAAACCCTAAGCCATTAGGTACCAACCCTGAACCCTGAACCCAAAGCCATCTCCTTGTTGGGGAACGTAGTCCTCTGAAGGTAAAAGCGTGGAAACACATGAGCTACTTAGTGCCAATATTAGCCTTACCACGGGATCATTGACGGTGGACAGAAGGGTCCCTCTTGTAGTTTAGTATAGTCCCTAATATGGCCCCTAAGATAGGGATCCCATGTACAGTAATTTCCTGGCAAGTCTTAATCCCTCAAACCCCCTGTACCATCCCAGTTTCCATCTTCTTTTCCATTTGACTTCCTTTATAGTGGTGTCCATTGATTTCCCACTAATTTAACCCTAAACCCTGCGAGGAACGGTAGCTCGCATGAAATCAGCCCCCTGTTCAGATGATTGCTGCATTCAATGGCCGGACGCGAATTATTGAGGCCACAGTTCTGTTTAGGGTTTAGGGCTTGGGGTGTAGGGCTTAGGGTTTAGGGCCTAAACCCAAAACCCTAAACCCTAAACATGCTTAGGGTAGATAAGTCCTATAAACCCCAAAAGAAGCCCAAGTCAGGGCTCAGGCTTCCAAGGTGATAGTTACAGGGAGGGCCTGAGAACCCTAAACGGAGGGGGTGTTTGAAAATATTCGATTTAGGGTTTAGGGTTTAGGGCTTAGGGTTTAGGGTTTAGGGCTTAGGGTTTAGGGTTTAGGGTTGAGGTGACTTCCCATATAATTCTTAATCCTTATCAAGCCATAAAGATTTATTTGTAAAGGGCCCCTAAACCTACCGTATAAACCCCACACCTTCAGGGCTCAGGGGACCGAGTACAGCAGGTTTATCGGCCCTGCTTAAAGAGGTTCTAGGTGTATATGCTATTTAAAGGGCATATAGGAATTATAGGGAGTAGGGTTTAAGCGGGTTATAGGAATTATGTATTTAGGGTTTAGGCTCATGGAACTTGATCAGTCGACTCTGAAACCAGTGATAAGTAGGCCAACCCAGTTAGGTGACTTCCAACTCTTGAGCGTTCAAGTCGGTCTACAATCGGTTGGCAAAAATTCGGCAACTACAACATGGTGGTCTTCCGAAAGTTGAGATTGCCAGTCACTACTAACTGGGCAACAACAATTACCATCAGTTCATTACGTTGTTGCTTAGCAATCATGACAGGTATCGTGAACGCTGGGCACAGGAGCATGCTACAATACAAGCATGGCAGAGCAGGCTGAAATCTCCGTTTGTTGTAAAGCACTTCGTCAAGAAAGCTCATGGTCTGGCTCCCTGAACGCCGGCCAGCCCACACTTTCCGACTGGCCTTTTTTTTACGTCTGCCATGCGCTACCTATACTCTTTCTGAAATACGGGAAAATACCAGCGTTGCGCGTAGGCGCGGCTTGCAAGCAGCAGCGGAGTGCCCTTAGGTTTAGGGGTTTGGGGTTTAGGGAGTTTAGGGTTCAGGGCCTTAAAGGCCTTCAAATTAAGGCCCTTAGTGGTGAAATTTGGGCCTCCACTGGCAGCGGCATTTGGAGGTTCTTTGAAGATGTTAAAATATGGCGTAGTCCGTCATAGAGTATCATGCAGGGCGTTGAGGGACAGACCTTATCCTAACCTGTACATGTAAACACGACTAATTACCTAGCGTGTAGTAGCATCTACCCGCACCCAACATGCAGGCGAAGCCCATGGCTTGGGTACAGCCCCCACACATTAACAGTTGGGAAATATGTCATAACCCCTATTATACACTGTTAATGCGTGGGGACAGGACCCAACCCTAAACCCTAAAACTCTAACCCTGAACCCTAAGCCTCAAGCTGTAAGCCCGGAACCTCTAACCCAAAATCCTAAACACCAAAAACCCTAGACCCTAAATCCTAAACACTCTAAACCCTAAACCCTCAACCTCAAATCCTAAACACCAAAAACCCTCAACCCTAAACCTGTGTCTGGTTTTGGGACATGGCTGGCGGCATGGGCTTGCTTTTAGCTGAATGGATTATTCATTCAGTACTGCCCCCACCCAGTAACAGTCTATATTAGGGGTCCTAAACCCTAAACCCTAAACCCTAAACCCTACCCATATTAAAATTTTTCCAACTGTTACTGAGGGGGGGGCAGTACCCAAATTATTGAAATCGAGGTCAAGGCTAAGACCTTGAACCCCAAACTTACTAGTTCTTAGCTTTTTGAGTTGAGGGCTGAGGGTTTAGGGTTTGGGGTTTGGGAAAATGGGAATATAGGATAAAGAGATTCTATAGGGATCATATTCCCAAATTACCTTCTAAGCACCAGTAAGCAAATCAATGTCTCTGTTTGGAGGTTGGGACCGCCAGGAGCAGCTCCTAAACTGTGCATTCCAACAATCGTCCTAGAAATGCGTCAAAGGCTTCTGTTGGGGTACTGCCCCACCTGTAACAGTCTGTATCATGGCTCATATTGAGGCCTATATATGCTCGTATTATAAATATTGTCCAACTGTCACAGACTGGGGCAGTACCCTAGCTTCAGTTCCTAAAATTTGAGACCCTAAACCCTAAACCCTAAACCCGAGCTTCAGTTCCCTAAAATCTGAGATGTTGACCGCAAAATTGGCACGAGGCGGTCCATATTCCCCAGTCACAAAGACTTTTGCCACCGTCCGGTCCTTTAAAGGGACCGTAGAGTAAGGGTTCAGGGTTTAGATGGGTTTAGGGTTCAGGTTTAGGGTTCAGGGTTTGGGGTTCAGGGTTTAGGGTTCAGGGTTTAGGGTTTAAGGTACAAGCCCACATATGGCAATGGCAGTCTCAAGAAGACTGCAATCCGCTTGACCCCGTGATCGTATTGCAATCCCTCTTGAAAGGCAATGGGGGGGACGGGGGGCGGCGTGAAAGCCTGAATAATCAACATCATCAAAGGGTTCCTATGATTCTAATAGACTGGGTAGGCCCCTGGGATATTTAGTATTTTCCCTAATTGCTTTAATAGGGGACCCTATATATATTAATATTTTTCAACGGGTTTCAGGGGCCAACCCAGTAGAGAGCTCCCTACACCCTAAAACGTGAAAACCCTAAACCCAAGCCACAAACAGGCTCTCCTGAGAGACCGCTCAACGGACGTACGCCAGGTGGGAGGACTACGGAGGATGGCCTTTTATTGTGTTTTTTTGACGTTGCCCTACCCTAAGGGTCCAAGGACCCAAATAATGAGGTTTTAGGGCCCAAATACTATAACATTAATGGTATTTGGGCCCTATGTCCCTTTTATTGTGTTTTTGACGTTACCGTATAGGGTTTGGGTTGGGTCATTCCCCCTTCCAGTAACTGTCCTTAAAGGAGCCTTATTAAGGGGGTTCTTATAACTCCTATTACCCCTCGTGGTAACTGTGACTGTAAGGGGGGAATAGCCCAAGGTTTGGGATTTAGGGTTTAGGCTTTAGGAATTAGGGTTTAGGGGCATTTTGTTCAGGGTTCAATGTTTACGGTGTTTGGATGTTACTGGTGCGCAAGGGGGAGTGGGAGAGTAGATGTATTCATATACATTTGTATTGATTGGGACTATTGCTAGGTCTGATATAAGATATAGGGGTTCTTGTAGGGATATACGCCCGGACTCTCCCTGAAGCAACCGTAAATCTTGGGCTCAAGATTCAGAAAGTAATGTTGAATCCTGATTAGTGTGGGGGGTGCTGCCTTAATGTAAAATGTACAGAAACTTATTCTAGACCCCCTATTTGATTTGGGTGGCATGCCAATAAAGTAATGCTTTTCTTGCCTAGTTTGCTCTGGCTCTAAAATGAAGCAAAAGTAATTTAGGGTTTGGGGTTTTTGGGGTTAAGGGTTACTACGCTAATCCCTTCCCTTCCCTTACTAGTTTCAATAGGGGCTGAAGGGTCCCTCTGCCCTTATCAGTTTTGATAGGATCTGAAGGACCCCCCTTCCCTTGCTCGTCATAATGGTTTAGGGGTTTAGGGTTTAGGGGCGCAGTTATTGGTTTAGGGTTTAGGGTTTAGTGGTCTAGGGGTTTAGGGTTTGGAGCAAAGGTTAGAGGGTTGAGGGCTTGGGGCTTCGGTTTAGCGGTGAGCATAAACGACATCCCGCCAGACCAACAAGTACCTCAGCACCGCACTGCATTACGCGGCGCAGCGTGGCCACGCCTGGTGCCCAGTGCCAAGTAGATCGAGCGACGGCTTAAGTAACGGTAATGTTCATAGTAATATTCATGGTAATATTAAGAAAACACTAATACAAATCATGTTCATAATGATACCAATACCAATAGTAAGGTTTAGGGTTCAGAGCTCCGGCTTGCGTATTTAGAGTTGGGGGGTATGGGGTTGAGAACTGTCAGTGTTTTTTGGACACCCGCCGTGTCAGGCATTGAGGGCCGATGCCCTAAGCCTACCAAACCTTCAGCCCAGCAAGCTTCCCAAGCCTGAAACCCTAACCCTCCACCCTAATCCCTAAACCCTAAACACTAAACCTGACAGTACCCAAAAGCCCTGACAAGACCCGCAATCTCTGCAAGGCATGAAGTCATCCTCAGACACCTTAACTGTTCAGTGAGAGTGGGTTTAGGGTTTAGGGTTTAGGCCCTAGGCTTTAGGATCAAGGTTAAATGTCTCCACAGGATACCATCAGAAGTAAAGTTGTCTCAATGCAATGTGCTGGTCCGGGATGGCAGTAGCTAAATTTCTGGATCCAGAGGATGAAAGAAATGGCCGACATGAAAACACATCTAATATTGCAGTGATCATAATCAGCATGCCTGGGCTGTTCTTTACGAAGCTTTTACAGAGCTTCCGTGGCAGCCTGGAAGAGTGTATTCTAGTGACTCTACAAGAATACCCAAGAATTTTAGCATCCAATCTGGGGATCACCTTGAATGTACGTCATGCGTCCCGCTCTTGTGCATGCGCTTCCCTTTTGGGAAAGCTAGCTTAGGCAAAGCCCACTTTCCATCGAACTCCTGCTTGATCCTCATCATCAGTATACACATCTATTACGCCCCTGTTGTGTAGTCCCCATTTTGCAGCATGTACCTCAGTTTGTTTAATGGCGCTTTTCAGAAGCAGTGTCTTTCTCTTATCTCCCCTCCCGAAATGGGGCGGCATCATCCTTACAGTGGGCGTCTCCGAAGGGATCCACATTTTTGAGAAATCTTGAGCTCAAGCCCAACCTGATCCTTGAAACCTTGAACATACAGTCTCCCTTAAGTAGATAGAATACAGCTTTGGGCATGTTATAATGAGATCCCCATATACCCCATATTCTATCTACTTAAGGGGGACTATAATATCATGGGTTCCCCTACTATACTGCTCCTTCCCTGCTTCCTCCATCAGGCTTTGTTAGCCCTAACCATCCCTAAGCTATTTTATTTAGGGTTTAGGGTTTAGGGAACCTACAGGGTAGTGTAGTAGTCTTGGGGGAGTAGTAGGTGAACCCGCGATAATGAGGCCGCGGCTGTTGAGCTTCTGATTGATGCCCACGCAGAGGCTGGCTGTTAATTTGTCTGTTAGGGGACTTACGGTTGATGGACACAATCCTTCATGACCCTATATACATACATAAATGTTGGGAAGTTTGGCACTATAGTGTACAGAGGGTCATGCGGAATTTTGTCAGAGTACTTCATACAGGGTTTACAAGTCCCCTAATTGGGATGGGCCCGCTTTGTGCTTTGTAACCTACTTGCTAAATCCCCTGAACCTTCGACTGGTGCTGTTTATTCGCAATTTAGCCTCAGCTGCAAGAAAGCTAGAGGGTGAGCCGCGCAGTGCTGTGGTTTAGGGTTTAGGGGTTTAGGGTTTAGGATTTAGGGTTTAGGGTCTGCGCGGTCCTGAGCAATCTAACCCTTGAGAAAGTTATGGTAGCATATTGAGGTCATGAAGGCTTTCAGATTCAGATTTCAGTATCAGCATCCTCGCCCTAAATTAATTGCCGTGTAACGCCAACGTCCATAACATGTTCCATTTTCTTTCCAATGTGATGCTCTGTTGTCCTAAGCCCCAAACCCTAAACCCCAAACCCCTAAGCCCATACCCCGGACGCCAAGCCCTTAACCCTAAATCCCAAACTCATTTGAAACCCCTCAGATCTAACCCTAAACCCTTAATCCCAAGCCCTAAACCCTTACTTCCAAACTCATTTAAACCACTTCAAATTTCTTGGAAAGATCAACGCCTTGGATCGCCACAGCGACAGCCCCCTGAGCTGGGCTGCACGGAGCGGCCACCTGGATGCTGTGGGGGACCAAGAATTTGGGTTTGGGATTTAGGATTTTAGGGTTCAGGGTTGAGGGTTTAGGGTTCAGGTTTTAGGGTTCAGGGTTTAGGGTTCAGGTTTTAGGGTTTAGGGCGCAGGACATGGGATTTCAGAGAGTATTTTGTGAAGCATGTTGACGAAGACATGGACGCATTTGGTTGGAAGACCGATATCTTAACTGAAAGCCGATACCCCTTTGGCTTGTGTCTTCTTCTACTGAAAGTAGCAGAAACCCGAATGAAAGTATCAAAAACCCAAATGAAAGTAGCAGAAACCCTGAACCCTAAAGTTCTCCAATCCAGCGAATCTAGACCTGCATGAGCATTAGCTCAAATGCTTCGATCGCTAGCCGCTGTATGCTCGGCTGCTGTTTAGGAACTTAAGGCAAGTTACTGTAATCAGGGCAAAAAAAGGTTTAGGGTATATGGGTTTCGGAGTTTAGGATAAGGGGGAGACCCTATTATTTACTGTATACCCATAGTAGTATTGTAACTTAATTTACATTCCTTTACAGCAACTCAGTATCTGATCAGGGTTCTGAAGCCGCTGGCCGGTGCGTTTACGAGGAGTTTCCATGGGCGGAAGGTACATCCTACTGAGTTCGGTGGCCTTTGTTCCGTATGGCAAAGACAGAACCTGCTGCCGGAAGGGCTTATGATTGAGCAGCGGCGGGCTTAGGGTTTCGAGTTCAGGGCTGAGAGCTTGGGGTTCAGGGTTTAGGGTTTAGGGGTTTAGGTTGGGTCAGTCCCCCAACCAGTAATAGGTACGGCGAGGGATTACTGTAGGTATATTAAGGCCTGATTAACTCCATATTAAGGAGCTATGACTGTAGGGGGGAGTGACTTAAGGTTTAGGGCTTGGGCTTTAGGGTATATATATATATATACAGGTTTAGGGCTTAGGGTTTAGCGTTTATTGGGGTTTAGGGCTTAGGGGTTTAGGGTAGGCACAGAAATATAGGCTTTAGGCTGTAGACTTTAGACCTAGAGAGCTTAACAATGGAGAAGCAAAAGGAAGAGACAAAGAGACAGTGGAAAATCGAGTGGAACAGTGGCACTATGCATGTGTTTAGACGGCTAACTGCACGGGAAGTGTAAGATATTGATTATGTTTGCCTGGACCTTAAAAACAGGTAATAATAGTCCAAAACACCTGGAAATAGCCCAAAAGGCCATTATTCTAGATACTTTTGGTGTCCAGGTAGGGGTTGGGTGGTCCGGGGATTGGGTTTCGGGGCTCAGGGAATAGAGTCGAGATTAAGGGTTTGGGGATTAGGCGGTAGGGTTGGGTTTAGCACTTAGGCCGTGTTTTTTGAGTCATGATACCATGAGGGGCCCTCTACTGATATCTTGGATTATGACGGGGACATGTATGGTTATATATATATATATCTTACACCTCCCCCCCTCAGTAGGTGGGGCCTTATAAAAAATAGCACTATATAACTTTCGGGGTTCTTCGGGTTTCGTTCAACCAGGGAGCCAAAAGTTAAACGTGCAGTGGGGAACCCAGGATCAAACACCTATGGAGGAGATGTTCTAGAAGGACAAATCCATGCTCAAGAAGAATATAGACAGCATCTCCCGGTGATCTTTACATATCCCTGAGGCCCCTACATATACCCACATGTCGAGAAGGCCAGACAGTGTGTAGATAATGCACGCATACCAGGATTGGTTTAAATTCGTTATAACACGGGACCTCATGTTGGGCTACCTATTACAACACGGGTCCCTACATAGGCTTACACCATTCGGGGCACAGAGAGATAGGTCGAAGCGCGTATATATATATATATATGTATTTATATATGTATCCATATATATATATATGTATGAATATGAATGAAAATGTGCTTGTATATATACACACATACATATGTATATATATATATATATGTATATATATATATACACATACATGCATGAATGTATGTACACCTGTATATAAACACACACCTTGTTCATTCATACTTGCACAGGAGACCAGATGATACCAGACCTTCAGTTAAGCTCTAGAAGACCCTATGATGCTTTCACCCTAATCCGTAAACCCTAATCCCTAAACCCCCAACCCCAATGGCTTAAACCCTAAACTCTAATCCTTAAACCCTAATCCCTAAACCCCAAACCCTTTGCCCTTAAACTGCTCGCAAAGGTCAAGAAGCTTGTAGAAAATCGTGCAGATCCTCTTCTGGACAGTTTGGGCGTTCGGGCACCTGCTTTATACATAAAGGTTATACAGGATTATATTGGGATAATGGAAAAGAAAATGGAAACTACTATTTAGGGTTTAGGGTTCGTGGTTTAGGGTCTATAGGGCTTGCGGTTTTGGATTTGAGGTTCAAGATTTAGGGTTTACGGTTTGGGGCGGTTGGGGTTTGAGGTTTGTTTAATTTAAGGTTTGGGGCTGGGGTGTCCAATCTATTTTTTTTTTAAGGTTTGCAAGGCTTCTGTCGCAGGTTGTGGCGCGTAACACTGGGGTTTACCTAGATCCTCCAATGTAGTACCTTTTTGGTAGCCTTAACCCAACCAAAAAGACATGCCAAACCCAAAAAGGAACTACATTGGAGGTTCCAGGTAGGGTTTAGGGTGAGATTAAGGCAGGTTTATGCAGATGCGGAGTCCATTGCCGGGATGCCTGAGATGGGAGCTTCCCGCAAGAACTTAGACCCCGGACTTGCAGTTCATGGGTACTTAAAAGTACAGCTTTAAGTACCCTGACTTGAAAATTAGCTTGGGGTGCAACTAGTGTTATCCATAGTGATACTGTTTATAGCTCCAACAATGATTTCAACACCGAAACCCTATAAACCGGCTCTTACCAGTGTCCATTTCATCCCTGTGTCATTTCCATTTGATTTTCAATGATAGTGTAATATCTACTGGACCAAGTATATTCTTCCTATCGTCCCCATCCCTACTTTGAAATGTAGGGCGAATCGCTCCGCACGCGGTTTATTCAAGGCTTAGGGCTTAAGGTCTTCTAGGGGAATCCAGTCCCTTTGATCGTTGAACATGTTGGAGTGCAGGAGCTCATGTAGTCACGGACGCAGCGGCCATTGTGGGTTCCGTTTGCATTGTTCCCAGTGTTCCCGGCGTCACAGCGCTCGTAAAAATTCCCCAGTCATCAGTGACTGCACGGGTCTGGATTTTGGATGTCTGGCTCCTGCCTTTGGCGAGTTGTCACAGTATAGCTGGTCTTCGGATTGCCGCCCAACATTGTTTGGGGTACTGGGGTTTAGGGTTTAGAGTTGGGATGTTACGGGATGTTGCTGGGAATAGCTTGTTTAATTATTATGACCAGAATCCCGATATCAAACCATACGAATGGTTTTTTCGGGCCCTTGATTACATCCCTACGGAATCTCACCATGAGGAACACTCAGAGTCATCTCCTGGCAATTCCCCGCCCCTCTACTACCAATTCATCTTCCCCCCCAAATTTAACATACCCTAAACCCTTAGACCTCAAAACATTATAATTAAGCCCCCCCCCCCCGTTTTAGGGTTTAGGGTTTATTCACCAGACTTCTGCACCACATCAGCCACGCGTCTCAGAACACAAGCTGCCTTTGGCAGACTTGAGTTTCAATTGGAATCCCAAGGTATGACGTATTTCGGGTCATGCAAGGTTTGGAGTATCCACCGTAGGTTATAGGTGGATAAGTTCTACAAGGTGAAACAAGTGCCATGTCATTAAGAGGGGCTGTAAGGGCGGTAGGTCTCCCTAATCCTCCTCAATCCTTGCCAAAGCTGCTTAACACCCCGCAGTTGACGCCTAAGGGGTTGAGGGTTTGGGGGGCTGTGAAACCCTAAACCTTAAATCCTCAACCCTAAACCCTGGCAATTTGCAAGAGTTCCCCATCACTCTCAAACTTCGTACCTGGAAGTTTCCTAAACCCAAGGGGTCCATGTAGCAATATGCAGTATATACTTGGGCTACAATAGGAGGTATATCGAACCCTATACACTATATTCCTACATGGGCCCTTTGGGAAGCATGCAGCCGGAGTCGGTTATCCACTATTATCCAAAATCGTACAAGCCAGCTGAAACTGTAATTTCTACCCTTATAAGCCTTAAACCAGGGTTCCAGGCAACTTCGATGTACGTTGACACAAGTTCCACAAAGCTCCATGCCCCTCTACGCCAAACCTAAACCCTAAACCCTAAACCTCGGCTAGTGCTGTGTTGAGCAGCAAGCCCTTGCTTTAATGCAAAAAGCCCCCCGACGCATCCCAATACCGCTCCATCCGGGCTTTAAGGTTTAGGTCTCTAGGGTTCAGGGTTTAG
>CAJNIZ010046779.1:5667-21943 GCA_905231905.1 Symbiodinium pilosum | reverse complement strand
GGGTTTAGGGTTACAAAAGCATACCAACAGACCTTCTCCTCACCGCTTGGGAAAAGTCCGAGCGCTTAGACGCGAAGCACTTATTTGAAGCTTCATATATAACTGGTGTAAAGTCATACCTGCGATACCCCTAAAGGGCCTTGTAGGGTTACATTGTAGCCCTAAGGTCGTACCCCTTAAAGGTTTCCCCAATATCAATATAGCCGTAATGTAGCCCAGATTCCATTTTCTTCTTCATTATCCCTATATAACCCCTTATCCCAACTATAAGTAGTTATGAAATCCTATGAACCTCCAAGTAACCTTGACGCGAAGTCCCAAACTTTAAGCTGACCTAAAGTTCCCCTTGAGTAGATAGAATATAGGGTATTTAGGGTTTAGGGTTTGGGGCTTAGGGTTCAGGGTTTTAGGATTTGGGGTTTACGGTATAGTCCCCCTTAAGTAGATAGAATATGGGGTATATGGGCATCTTATAATAATGTACCCAAGGCTATATTCTATCTACTTAAGGGGGACTATATAGTCTACACTCCTAGTATCCCCCTTAGTAGCCACTGTAAGACTCCCAGATATAATCCCCTTTTTTAGGGAGTTTAGACCCTGAACCCTACAGCTATAACCCTAAACCCTAAAGCCTAAACCCTAAAGCCATATAACCCCATTGAGAGAGTTTAGACTAAAGCTCTCGTGGTATGTTAGCAGAGCCCCAAACCCTAAACCCTAAAGCGCGTGTACCCTATTCGAACTATTGAGGCCCGACACTACTCTTAGTCCTACAGGTTCAACCCTAAGTCCCTGGATCTTGAACCTTCAAGCCCTCAAATCCCTAAGCCCCAACCCAAACCCTAAACTGTTCACTCTACGCCCTACTCTCGAGACCTCTGTGTAGTCCTCTGCAGGATAACAACGCTAGCGAGGATCCCATCGAGCTTGCCAAAGGTGCCCTGAAACTAGAGAATTCCGGGGGTTTAGGGATTTAGGGGTTTAGGGTTTGAGTTTGAGGGTTGGGGTTTAGGGTTTAGGGCTGCTGGACCCAGATCATTAGGGGATGCAAAAGATGAACTAGCTGTGTTTGCACTTAGGGCTTAGGCAAGCCATGGGGGCCCTAGCTGGGGTATATCTTAGGAGCACCCCCCACCCTGTAATCTGGCTAAAAGGAGATGATTATGGTCGCCATTTGTGGGTACAGTAGGTTGCCACGGTGGTCCTATTCTGGAGAAGAACCCTAAACCCTAAACCCTAAACCGCAGAAGCTTCTTGAATTTTGAGAGGCCCTGCTGACTGGCGCCCACGGGTCATCGCGCTGTTGAGTGTCTGGAGCTGTGGACTTCTCCCCCAGAAGCTCCTGAAAACGGTTATCGAAGGCTGTCACAAGCAGACGCCCTTCAGGGTTTAGGGTTTAGGGTTTAGGGCTTTAGGGGTTTAGGGTTTAGGGTTTTCGGTCTAGAAGACCAAACCCGCAACATGCTGCAAACCCAACTGGCAGACATTCTGCCTGCAGCACCTTGAGCTGCGACTGAGAATGATTCGACGCCATAAAATGAACGTAATTCATAGGATATGGGAAACTTAGGGTGGTGCAGAATTTCTTCCACCAAGAATATCATACCGTAGTTTGATAAGGAGTAAGACAGATTACAAGCGGAGAGTATTGGATTCCAAAGTTCAAGCTTCTACGCTCATCCCGGAAAACCCCAAAACACTAGACTCTAGACCCTAAACTCTACAGCCCCAAAGCCCCAAATCCTACACCCTCAATCCCTAAACCCCCATGAAAGTTCCAGCAAGTTGAGGTTCAAGCTGGTAAAATTGAGGGCTACGGGCTGCAGGGTGCAAGCATAAAGCTGAGGGATGTGGGGTGTAAGGGTTCGCGCTTGCATCCTCATGCTGTACATACCGGAGACCACAAATGTCTGATGCACCACGTTCCTACCGATCACCCTAAACACTAAACCCCTAAACCCTTTAACCCTATCGTTGAGGCCAATGTCCCCCAAGCCTCAACCTCCACCACTTTGAGTGTCTATGAAGACCAAACCTGCAGACGTTACAACCTACTACATTATACGTAATATTGGGGCTATATAGGGGTTATAATGGGATAATTGAAAAGAAAATGGAAACTACCCCTAGAAGCCCAGGTACCCATATAGTAGCTTCTTGGGTTAAAGATAGTATAAGTTATATAGCGGCCCAAGGACAGGAACCCAACATATCGGTAACTGGGCTTCTAGGGTACTATTGTATAATGGGGTATATATTTTCCTTTAACAACCTAAACACACCATCCCTCAGACCCTCAACCCCTAAAACCCTAGACCCCCAAAATCCTGAAGCCCTGAGACCCTAAACCCCTATAGTTCCCCTTAAGTAGATAGAATATGGCTTTGGGTACATTATAATAAGATCCCCCATATACCCCATATTCTATCTACTTAAGGAGGGCTATAAACCCTTGAACTCTCCCAAAGCCACCTTTGTACCCGTGCGCAGCCAGCGGTTTCGAAGAAGTGGCGGAGGTCATGGAGGTTCCAGCCGGGGCAAATCATGAACAGGGTGTAGGGTTGAAAGTTTGGGGTTTTATGGTTTAGGCTGAATTATGAAGCTGAAGGGAGGCTCTTAAGTAAGGGAGTCTTTAGGGCTTAAAGGGAGGCTTCTGAGGGGGAAAAGGGGCCAGGCCTCAGTAGAATTTGCAGTAGACTATCCTAAAGCCCCTATTCCCCTTCTGGGTCATAAGAGCCAATATAACCTACCGTAAATTGTTCTGCATATTCCCATAAAGAAAGACCTCACCCAGTTGTAACCTTGCCTCTAAAGTGCCCAAGTGAAGGGCTACATTAATGGCTTATTGATCCAAACGCCGTAATGGTACGAAAAAAACTTCCTGGGATTTGTATGACCTCGCCCGACCTCAACTTAAGTGCTAGTTTTAGATACACGTCAATCCTAAAACTGCTCAATTCCAGGTTCTGCAATGTCCAGATCTGCTTGAGGTGTAGGGTTCAATGTTCGGGGTTTAGGGTTTAGGGGCTGCAGTTCAGGCGGGTCGCATGTACAGTTGGATTCTCAAGACTTTTGTGTTCCATCTTATGCGCAAGTTATGGTCTGTATGCTCAGGTCCTGCAGAATTTTCATTATCTACCGTTGTATTTTGGTGTACAAGTTCTGGACGCTTATTTTGGAAGCTAGTGCCACGGCGTAGTTTCTGGCCTGCGTCAAAAAGGATGATTTTCGGCCTGACTCTACTGTACCATCCTGATTCTTTCAACGATGTTATGACCAACATTACTCTTTCATGCTCCTATAGAACTCTAGTATAATCTACATATAACTATAGAAACCCTAAACCCTAAACCCTGAATCTCCATTGTACTCCCTAAACCCTAAGCCCCGAAATCCTATACTCGTCATGTCGGCCGCTACATAGCCACCCAGGTCGAAAGCCCCAATGTCGACCTAGGCATTAGGGTTTAGGGTTTAGGGTTTGGGGTTTAGGGCTTAGGGTTTTAGGGTTTAGGGCTTATGGTTTAGGATTTATGGTTTAGGGTTTAGGGTTTAGGGCTCAGGGGTGGCGGGTGTTAGGGTACTATAGCGAGCTCGAACAAGTTCACCCTTTATTGTAGATGTTACTGGGGAAAAGCCCAAAGTCGCTTTTATTCAGGGTTGTTATTTAGTTCAATATGCCCCATAATTCCCAACGCCGTTAGGAAATTTGCTTGAGGAATCCGATGGCCTTCAACCCCAAACAATGAGTACAAAGGACTTTTCGATGGGCATTTGGGAGGTCTAGGTAGAGTTTAGAAGTTCATGAAAGATTTCACCGCAGACGTTGCAGCATTCCAGGATCACGCGCCGTACATCCTCAGTTGAAAGGGTTAAAAGTATCTTAAAACGTTGAGTCTGTTTCGGGCCTCTTAGAACAGCATGTGCTATTATCCTTGTTTTAAGGACCCGCCCTCCGCCCCCTATTTTGGAAAACTCCCATATAGGGAGTTCAAGGGGAGTGGACCCCTGAGCCATGGCTTTCGCAAAGACGCCCGAGGGCATCATCACGAAAACGGAGTATGAAACTGGGCTCCTGTTAGGGAACCTACTTTTAATTACCGTACTATGGGGTATATAGTAAGCTGCTGAGCAACGTATGTAAAGTTCCCAGAAGAATATGGCGTGTGTTCTGAATAATGGGGTTCCCTGATTATAGTAACGCTACACCCTAAACCCTGTATACCATTATTGTTATTCTCTAAACCCTAAAGATTAGTATAGTTATAGTAGTGTAACTTACGTCCTTTAACAGCAGCCCAGGAAACGCCAATCGGACAGCTAAAGTTTCATGATGGCCTCCCCGATGATGCCACGATCCAGAAGGTACGCGGCGTTTAGGGTTTAGGGTTTTGCAGACCTAAATCCTAAACCCCTCGTTTGGGGGTTCAGGCTTCAGGTTTTAATCAGGGTTCAGGGTCTTGGGTCGCGCGTAGAGACCTGAATCCTAAACCTTAAAGCAGATAGAACTTCTCATTTTCGATGCTGAAGCAAGCCCATAGTGACACTAAACTCACCATATAATGCCGAGGCCCGCAGGTTTAGGTACAGGGTTTAGGGTATATTTTTAAGGGGACCTTAATTTTGACAAACATCCACGTGGTTCTGACGCACGGGCCGAAACAGACTGAACAGAGTCTACTAGAGCATTAAGGAGGTGCTGGGTATACACTCCTACCATCGTGTGGGATTGCGCACGGAAATGGCTTCTGCTGAATTTTCGTCGGCCACAGTTTCGTGTACAGTCGGAGAGTGGGGGGGGCTTGACATTGCGGCTGCTGCCCTGTGAGGTCTATGATAACTTGGACGTCTCACGCGCCACGCGGGCTTTTCTAGACCTCATACCGATGCTGGGTGATTAATCATTTTCTAGTGTCGCATAAAGGAGCCAATGCATGAATACTGTTGGTCAAACCCTTAACCTTAAACCCCAACGCCTAAACCCTAAACCCCAACACCTAAACCCCCAACCCCAAACCGTAAACCCCAAACTCTAAATCCCTAAGCCCCAAACTCTAAACCCCCAAGCCCTAAACCCTAAAACCCTAAACCCCTAAACCCTAAAACCCTAAACTCCTAAACCGCAAACCTCTAAACCCCGAACCCCCCAAGCCTTAAACCCACTTTTCAGGAGCGTTTCAAAGTAACCCAGACCCCTGATTGATAAACCCCAAACCCTGAAGAGGGATTATAATCAGGATCCTCATATGGATGCTCTTAAAAGGAGTGGATTTATTAATCATGGGTCTACATTATGCCTCTAAACCCTAGGTCCTAAATAGTAGTTTCCATGTTCTTTTCCATTATCCCTATATAGCCCTTCTTTTACCCCCACATTAATTACACCAATATAACCCTTATAAAAGGAGTGGGTTTATCAATCATGGGTCTACATCAGACGCTAAACACCCTGAACCCTAATAAACCCTAATATCAAAAGGAGGGAGTTTATTAATCATGGGTCCTAAACCCTAAACCCTAAATGGGTCTACAGTAACACCAAGGATGGCTTCGGTGGAAGCCATGAGAGCTGGCCTGGTGGATGTGGGCTGCGATGCTTCCCACAAGGTGGGGAGGTTAGGATGTAGGATTTAGGATTAGGGTTTAAGGTTTAGGGTTTAGGACGCGGGATTTAGGGTTAGGGTTTAGGGTTTAGGATGTACGAAATTAGGGTTAGGGTTTAGGGTTTAGGTTGGGTTGGGACTCTAATTATTGGTTCTGTAGGATACAATAATGAGACAATGGAAATGAAAATGGAAACTACTACAGGTTTAGGGGTTAGGTTTAGGGGATGTATTAGGAAGACCCCCCCCTGCAATAGTGGTGTAATAGGACTATAGGTATAGTCCTGATAATCTTGGGTGGGGGGGTCCACCTAGGGTATGTAGGGTTTTGGGTCAAGTTAAGGATTTTCTGCTTAGGGTTCAGAACGTGCAAGAATCGTAGCGGTATTTCTCACAAGCTTCCCCCTTGTACCCTGAAAAAGTCTACTTCTGATTAGGGGCTTTCAAAAGGGGAACCCTAAACCCCTAAACTCTAACCCCCATAAACTTCAGTAAAGCGAAGTGGAAGCAGCTCTGACGAAATTGAGCAGCAGACTCAGCAGACCTCAAAATCGTTTAGACTTTAGGGTTTAAGGTTTAGGGTTTAGGGTTTAGAGTTTAGGGTTTAGGGTTGAACATTTAGGGTTAATGGATGACATTGTTTAGTACATGGCAGTAATTCTTGTACCAAAACGAGGGCCAGGTCTCAAGGAGTTCAGGTTCTACATGACAACCCTAAACCCTAAACCCTAAACCCTAAACCCTAAAACCCTAAACCCTAAACCCTTAAACCCTAAACCCTAAACCCTAAACCCCTAAACCCTAAACCCTAGTTCTACATGACATACCAAAGGCAGGCCTACCCCAAGGTTCCTGCTAGTAGGACAGCTGGACATGTGGTGGCAAAGCGCAGCCCGCTATAACCCCTATGTATCAGCCCTTTTTAATCCCCAAATAGTTCTCTATATAATTTTATACAACCCAACATATCCCCTATATGTATATATAGAAAGGAACGCTATCCACTAATATCTATATATATATATATATGTATCCTATATGTTCCCTGTATAATCCCTAGATATGCCCTATACAACCCAACATATCCCCTAAGTTCTCCTTATACAATCCTTGCATGTTCCGTCTTTACAGCGGAACTGGCGCCTTGCTTCAGACCCACCTTCTTTACAGTTTAGGGTTTAGGGTCGCAAAGTTGGTTTTCTGCTTGGGGCCCTGGGGGGAATATGTGGTTGATGGAGGACATCTTGCACCACCTAGGGTCCGTTAAGTATTGTAGTTCGTAGGACAGTAGGGACTAAAGTAGGGTGATGCAAGACTGCTTGCATCAACAATGTCTTGATAAGATAGTGTAGTCTCTCGCCGCTCAGGTGATTGTTTTCGATACTCTCATGGACAGCCACTCCCTATTCCTGACAGGGCGACGTGGTCTGATTGCTACTGTTGATGCTGAAATCCGGGAAAACCTAATTTGACTACACGCCCAGCCAGGGATCAGGGTACCTAGGACCATCCTTTTTTTAATTCTCAATTTCGAGCCTGTGTGCCAAAGACCTAGACCTCCCAAATACCCATGATGATGGCTTTAACACCCCATCAAATGATGGGCTTGACGGCTTGCATTCTGGGTTTGAACCCTAAACCTTGGGTACTGCCCCCACCCAGTAACAGTCTATATTAGGGGTCCTATTAAGGGCTATATGTAACCATATTAGATTGATTATCCAACTGTTAGTGAGGGGGGCAGTACCCAACCTAAACCCTAAACCCGAATGGTCGGGGTACTCCCTCTTGGCTTGCAGGTCCTCGCAGAGACGTTTTTCAAAGGACCTTAACACGGCCTAATGCGCCCTGACGTGCTGCAATTTGCCTGCGCTATGCCCTTGAAATGCGGGTGTTCATTTACCCGGGAGGGCATGGTAGTAGCCCCATGATTGTTGCAGATGAATAGTTAACTGGGGAGACCACTAAAAACCTGGGGGGTCATGTAGATATTATGTTTGAGAGAGTGCAACCCCAGTGCAATTAAGCTCGAATCGCGCACCTGGCGATGCAGACCTCATATAGCTCAACAATAGGTCCTCCAAGCCCCTAAACCCTAAACCCTAAACCCCTAGCGGAGGTACTTCGACCGTATTCACGGGCTCAAGGATGCTACTATAACCCCGATCGACTTTCCTAGTACCCTTAATTGGGAAGATAGGGCCCCGAATCGTGGAAGCGTTAAGCCTAAAAGCGGGGAGGGGCGGGTCTAGGAGAACAGCTTAGGAACACGGATACCGTCTACGTCTGTAATTGCATCAATCTGGAGAAGGTGGCCGAACTGTTTGGAGGGTTTAGGGTCCTCGGGGTGAAAGGGCTTCGGATTTAGGGCGAAGTTTGGGGTGTAGGGTTTAGGGTTTAGGGGTTTAGGGTTTTAGGGTTTAGGGTAAGGGTGTAGGTTTCGTGGCTTGGGGTTGAAGGCCTTTTGGGAGGAATTTCGAGCTAAACCTGTGGAGGGCGCTGTCCTTTCTGGGGCTGATGTTCGGATTCCCAGGATGCACAAGCAGAATGTAAACATGAGTTTAGATTATAGGGTTTAGGGTTTAGGGTTTAAGGTTTAGGGTGTAGGGTTTAGGGTTCAAGGTTTAGGGGTCAAGGTTTAGGGTTTAGGGTATCGCACCAAAAAAAACAGGGATCACAACATAGCAAGGGCTTGTATTTCTGGACGTAATGCGACTGGCTTGTCATACAGCTTAGAAGACAAAATTTGGGCTGTAATGTTATTTCTGAAGGCAAACTCCTTCCCTGGAACCCACACACTGTGAACCCGGCAACTCCGCACATGCCCAATAGTGGAAAGCTTGTTTGTTGCTTTTTGAATGCATATGGGGTGGTTCCCAAAATTAGGGGTACCATTATGGGGGTCCCTATAATAACGATTATAGTATATTGGGGTCTACATTGGGGTACCCCAATTTAGAGAAGCATGTTCGGCCGGGAAGGGTACTGTCGATCTCTTTGAGAACCTCCATAGCAGTCCCCACAACTTGCCTCATAATCAGGCTTGTATCCCTGAGGCTCTAAGGACTCATATTTTGAGGCTTTTGGGCCCGAAGACCACGCTCTATACTATTTTGAGCCTTAGGGTATTCCTTGACCCCATTCCCTCATTCCCATCGAGGCCTTAAAACCAAACCTTTCAACCTGAATCCATAGACCCTGAACCCTGCCCCTACACCTGAAAAGCTAGACCCTAAAGAGAACAAGGAGGTTTGGGTTACCCCAACCCCTATAACAAGAATCCTGAAGCTATCCTATGCGCATAATAATCCCTAAGGGACCAAGTACCCAATAATCATATACTTACCCCAAACCTATACTATAAGTACTATTACCCTAATCCCAAGGACCTAATGATTGGGTACAGGGACCCTCTGGGAATGTGCATTTTTTTAGGGGTTGGGATAAACTAAAACCGTCTCATCTCAAACCCTCAACCCGTAAACCCTAGACATCCCTAGACCAACGTGGTTTCGGGTTTAGGGTTTAGGGTTTAGGGTTCAGAGTACATCCTAAACCCCAAATTCGAAGCCCCAAACCCTAAACCCTGAACCCCAAACCCTAATTACAAGGATGGACCCACTGTCATTGACGTGCCCGGTGGAGCTGGACCTGGCACCGTGAACGATGCGTACTTTCGTATCTCGGCTTCATGACCCGTTCAGGGCTTACCCTAAAGCTCTAAGGACTCATATTATAAGGCATTTGGGCCAAAAGACCATACTGTATTAGGTTTTTGGGCTATTTTGAGCCTTAGGGTTAGGGTTTGAGGGTCTAGGGTTTAGGGTTCGGGGTTAAGGGGTTGATACTAAAACCCTGCATGACGCTAAGTACCCTAGACCTTGAGACTTCCGGTATCATGCCCGATCTTGATATCAACAGTCCCAATATCAAGCACCAATATTGAAGAACTAAATGGAAAAGCAAGAACATGGAATGGAAACGAGGGGTTCTAGGTGTATGACAACTTTAGGGTTTCACCTTAAACCCTGAACCCAGGGTGAAGTTGCTGCCGGATAATCCGTGCATACTAATACAAAACACCCCCGGCTTGAAGGGGCTCTGGAGGGGTAGATAAAGGAATGCAAAAGTCAGTAGATGGCAAGTACTGTGTTTAGGGCTTGCAGTAGGGCTTAGGGCTCATGATAAATACGCACCCCCCAACCCCTAATATCAAATATTCCGCATCAAAGACCCCATATATTGGGTGCACGTTTAGTAGTCAGGCGTGGGGGGTGCCTAATATAAGTATGAGGGGTGTATACACAATCCCGCATTACCCCGGGTATTATCGACGACTGTTCTTCCTGGGAACCTGTCTATCTGGAAAGATTAACAAAGTTGTGGTTCCTTCTTGGTTCCCGTTATTTTGGTTTAGAGTTTAGGAGTTTGCGGGTACCCTAAACCCTGAACCCTAAACCCTAAACGGCTTAGGGTTTAGGAGTGTAAAATTTGGAAATCCTGCCAGCGAGAGTTCGATTTTTCTGCACCTTAGGCCAAAGGCATGCCGCTATCCTACGGGAAAACCCAAACCGCAGCCACAAACAGCGCATACCTGGACCCCTAAGTCTGTAGGTTTTTTTTTGAGTAGTTGTATGTTGTTTTGGTTGTTTTGGCCATCGTTTTACTTAAGTTTGGTGTCCAGATACCGCAAATGCTGACTAAACAGTTCGCATGGCAGTTTGAAGCCTTGAGAGCAAGGCTTTGTGACGGATATGGGCCCGCCTGGTCCCGACAAGGGAGCCGGAGGGAAATACCTGATTGTTCCTCGGCCGCTTCGCAGAGGGCCCAATACCCCTTACTTGAGGAATATAGGGGGTTTGGGGTTTAGAATTATCCTTACATAAACCTAGTTATGGGGGGAACCTAGGGGGGTAGTATAGGTGTACGTTGAATCATACCAAGAAACCCCCCTGATGTGTTTATGCTATGTTCCTGAAATAAGGGGTGCCTGATTGTTACTTGGCTATTTGTCAGGGATGAAGGCTTCGGTGTATGTATGGCTGCACCAAAACCGGCGCAGCTTTCTCAAAACCGTGGGTCTTGAATAACTCAGGCTTGTTTTTTTTTACGCGGTTTAGGGTTTATTCTTTCAGAACAAAGTGTATCCGCACCCTCGAACTTCAGAATTGCCCACACGCAGTGGTCTAGCATTGTCCGAGAAGCCTGCCTCTACACCTCCACATCAATGGCAATGCCCAACAGTAGATACTAAACCCTGAGAAGTTAAGGTGCCACCTGGCTTCGAGGGCAAGATTCCGGAGGGCTACTATGTTGCCCACTCCCCTACGTACACGAACTTCGTTATCCTGAGGGGCTTCCTGAAAGAGGGACGCCCAGACCATGCAGCCAAGATGTGGAAGGACGGCTTGAAAATCTATCCGCTAGCGAAGGCTGGGAGCCCACCCAAAATGGAGTTCATCAATACGTCCGGCAAGACGATGAACACGGTACATTCCAACGACTTCGGCTTTTTCAAGGCCTGCATCTTGTTGAGAAAGCGTTTTGAGGTTCTGTGACCCCAACAGAAGAAGCAAGACTGAAGAGGTGTCATTTGTCCTTTGAAGCCAAGAAGTGCACTAACACACCAAGATCTCGTGAAAGCGACCACAGTAAGAATCGTTGGAAGCAAATTATTATGTTGTTGATATTCAAAAACTCCGCAAAAACATGTTATACTATGAGACCATCATTCCCAAGGTCAAGAGTTTGGGTTTAGGGTTCAGGGGCAAGGCTTTTCGTATCAACAGTGGTAAGAAAGCATTGGCCGAGGAGGTGAATGCTGTCATTCAGCGGGAACCCCTTGATTTCCTTGACCCGGAACTGCGCGGGAACCTCATGGCCATCGGCATCAAGAATCTAGGATGAAAGATAGTTGGCAGTAGCATGTTAGGACTGGTTCGTGAATGATGAGATAACCTAAGACACATCATTACTGCCATGAATAGATGTTATAACTACTGCTGCTCCCTTACGTGCCCAAGGAAGGGGAAGCCATTCCAGCCCGATGAGCGCATGACGAGGTTGTTTCTCAGAACTGGTGCCCTTTTGGGTTTTTTCTGCAAGCCGAACACCCAAACCTTCCACTCAACAAAGCCATACCTCAGATTAAGACCCTAAACCGAGTCATGTTGAAAGTCTGGCCAGGATTGTTGCGTAAGACGACCCACTGTTTGAGGTTAGAAGTATGGGCCCCCGATATTGCCCCTAGCCGTGTTAAGGAGATTCAGATTAGGGTTTAGGGTTTAGGGTTTAGGGTATGGGCCCCTTATATGGGTCCTTAGGCCCTTAGGCCTTTCACGGGGGATTCTAGGGACCCTGAAGGGTACATACTTGGTATATAGTGGATATAACAGAATCCCCGGCCCCTGGGTTTCAAGATTGGACATTGAGACGCCCTCCTACACCCTAAATCCTAAACCCTAAACTGTAAATCCTGAACCCTAAACCCTACGCCCTAAATCCTAAACCCTGAACCCTAAACCCTAAACCCTAAATTCAGGCTTCTGACACAGGGTGTGGACATTGGCAACGCCACCGCGCGGGCGATCAGCTTTGCTCCCCGTAATTGCCTCAGGAAGTACGGCGAAGACAGCGAGCCTTGACTTAAAGGAGGTTTAGGGTTTAGGATTCAGGGTTATTTAGGGTTTCGGGTTCAAGGTTTTAATGGGAACTTCAGACAGGGAACCTCAAGAGCATTCTAGGAGTATAATGGTATATAAAGGACCCTGGTAGGTATATTCCCATTATATTCCTACCAGGTCCTACTGTATGATTGACCCCAAACCCTAAACCCAAAACCCATTATATTCCTACTAGGTCTAAACCCTGAACGCTAAACCCTAAACCCTAAACCCTAAACCCATTATATTCCTACTAGGTCCGAACCCTATCCTTAGGGGTTCCCACTAAAGTCCCTTTACTCGACCATCGGCATCCTCGTTAAAGAATCTTCGTGAGACTGGTTCAAGCATCAGGGTTTAGGGTTTAGGGTTGTAGGGGATCAGGGTTTAGAGTGTAGGGTTCTTGGGTATCAGGGTTCTAGGGTATTAAGGTTTAGGGTTTCAGGCTTGGTTTATAAGCATCACACTGAAACGGATTTTTGCACCGCTTCGGTAGCTTCTCCATGCTCCTCAGCCCTGTCCAGAGGGAAGGCTTAATGATCTCATCTTGCTGGTTGCTAGTATGTAATGGGGGATTGGATTAGTCCCTAGTAATGTAGTAGTCTCCATCCCTGTTGGGTTACGACTTGTGGCTTGGGGCTTTTGCGTTCCTACCGATGGAGGAGGTAAGGGCACAAGAAGTTATACCCAGGTCATATCCTCAAGCCTCTCATAACTACCCGGACCCCAAAAACATGTAGAACAATGCCATTTTGGGCCATTAGTTCACCTACTTTGTGGGTTTGGGCACGCACTCTTATAGATAACGCTCGGCGAGAACACTTGTCGGCAGGCCGTTCCCCCAAGCCCACCAGCCAAATCTCCAGCGCTAGCCACTTTGTCCTGTTTTTGTAGTTGTAAACGGCGAGGATGTATGTTCCCCGAGCGAAAGTGTAACTTCTCCTAACAGCCAGGTCTTCCCGGTGGACCCTACACCCGAAGCTCTAGACCTCAAACCCCAAACCTTCATCCCTAATCCCTATATGCCCTAAACACATCCCCAAACCCTAATCCTTACACCCGACTTAAGCCCAGAGTCTTGACAGGAGGGCGGGGTTCAAGATCACCCCTACATAAAGGTACTTTAAAGGGAACCTCCAAACGTATAAGGTTATAAGGGCTGGTAACTATATTTCGAATATAGTCCTGCTATATTCCCTGGGTTCCCCATTTGAGGTATCTTAACTACACTGGCTAAGCGAGGTACTCTCCACGATTTCCCATAAGTTTTTGTTCTGCTCGTGGGGTCAGGAAGCACCTCCTATTCTGATGAGAACCCTGAACTCTAAATCCATTCCAAGTTCTCATCCCTGAGCTCCAAACTCCACACCCTAAACTCTCAACCTTAGACCCTAGACTAAAAATCCTCAACTCTAAAACCCTAAACTCTACACTCTAAACCTTAAACTCTAAACCCTAAACTCCAAACCTTAAGCTCTAAACCCCAAACTCTAACCCTTCCACCTCCATTGCTACGGTCAACTTCAAGGAGTGGCAAAGCCTATTCCCTTGCCCAGATCATCGATGGCTGGAGGACGGTGCCAGGACTGGGGCTCTCATGGAACCCTCACCCTAAGGGTTCAAGGACGTAAATGAGCTATAGTCTGAACTCATTTAAAAAGGGGTTGTATAGGGGATTACAAAGGCCTCAAATAACAGATTTTGAGGGTCCAAGTACTATAATATTAATGGTATTTGGGCCCTAAAACCCTATTATTGCCGGTCTTGGACACTTCGGGTCAAGGTGTAGCTCACCCCCCTTCCCCCGCCCCCTTCTCCCCCTTCGCGTTTTAGGCCTTTAAGAAAGAAAAGAAGAGTGTTCACCCTCTCCGTCTCCTGAGACCATCCAACACGCCCCCAAAAGTCGGCAGACCTTAGACCCTAAACCCTGGGCCCTAAAACCTATGAATAGGTTTCAGGGTTTCAGTACAGGTCTAAGGTCCAGGATCTGCTATCCCAACCTAGAGCCCGAATTTTGCGTTTAGGGTTCAGGGCTTAGGGTTTGAGGATTACCTGGCAACCCAAACTTAGAGGGTCCAAGTACCCCATAATAATCGGGTACTTCGGGATTCGGTATTAGAAATTGACGTACAGGCTTGGGGTAAGGATGTCATTATTCGGTACTTGGGCTTTGTTGGGAAACCTGTCGGAAAGGATATAGGGTTTAGGGAGTCATCAGGCGGGTGCCCAACAAAAATTGCGTATGTACACCTCAAACAGCAGTTTTACACTTGTAAGAGCCTCATGGCCTAGGTCTTAGAGTCCTAGGGTTTAGGGTTTTATATGAGAGAACCCACCTGGTAACTAAACTTCCCACCTGGAGCTTCTTTTGATTATTCATGGTTGTTTGGATAGCCAAGTAGGGTTTAGGAGCCTAAGCCCTAAGATGCAGCTCCTAATGAAACATGAGCCCTGAGCCCGACGCCCGGAAGTTTGTGTCTTGGGCTTCTTCCGGGGAGGGAGACAAGGTGGGGATTATGTGTATAATGGGAATGCAATGGGAAGATGAGAGTGGGGTTGGAGATATATTGGGTATATTGAGATTATGTAAAATGCTCCACCCCGGCCCCTTCTGAACCCTACACCCTGCACCGCATCCTAGATAGGGCCTTGGGAGGAATCTCGATGCAAGGACGCGCTATTTCTACCTGGCCACACTGAATCTGGACCTTTATCAACAACAGTTTTCTTTCTGGTGGTTGGCAGAAAATAAGGGATATTTCGTAGGGGTTATCTAGGGATCATATTCCCTTATTCCTTACAAACCACAAATAAGTGTTGTCCTTCAGTGGTGGTGGCAGAAGGCAAAGCTTTCGCTTTGCTAGTAGTTTTGCCCTTCCGGACAGTGGCTGGTGGATTTGCCAGGGAAGGAAGCGGCAACGGAGAAACTTCTATTCCCCAGACCCTGAACCCTCGAAGCCCCTGAACAGCAAACCCTGAACCCTAAAACGGCCGCTGCGTCGGCAGCGCCTTTGATGCCCCAACTTGGCATCAGAAGCAAAAGAACCCTAAACCCTAATCCCAAATTTATAGTCCCCCTAAAGTAGATAGAGTATGGCTTTGGGTATATTATAATAGGATCCCCATACAAACCATATTCTATCTACTTAAGGGGGACTATATGAACCCTAAACCCCCTTAAAGCCGCAGACTGGAAGCTTGGAGCTTTGGCGGGGCTCCGGAAGGTTTGAAGCTACAGGGTTTGCTGGGGCCCGCAATGCTGAACCGGTTGAGGGTAGAGTTAGGGTTTAGGGGGGTTGGGGATTTAGGTTTGCGGTGTTAGGTTTAGGGCTTGGGGATTTAGGGTTTGGGGCGTTTTGTTTAGGGCTTATTTTGCTAAAAGCCAACTCCCCGCACAAAAGACCGTACAAGTGGAGGAATACTCCGGCCATAATGCTGAAGATGGTGGGTGTTGGCTCTCAGTGCCTCAGTTCCATTCAGGTCTGCCGAGCAACTATAGGGGCTGCAAAAATGAACAATTCTGACGGCTCCATGTTTCTTGCATGAATGGTATAGGATAGATACCTGGACCTCAAACTGATATGGGTAGTTCTTGAGGTCCTTGTATTCTAGGTACGCTAGCCTTCAACTGCCATTTCCCACATTGAAGAGGGGGAAATAGGGGTGCGAAGTACAAGGGGATGATGTAAGGATTCTAGAAGGGTTTATGGGTGAAGGGTTTAGGGGTTTAGGGTTCAGGGGGATTATAAGAACCTCTTTGGCAACATTGGGCAGGGGGGTGAGGGTAGGGTTTGTAGGGTTTAGGGCTCTGGGGATGGGGTGCAGGGCTTTGGGTTTCGGATTTAGGGTTTGGATGCGGGCAAGGCGTGCTAGGGGCGCGTAGGGCTTAAGGCTTCACGGGGTGGAGGGGGATGATACTATGCTACTAGTTAGGGTTTAGGCTTAAGGGGACAGTTCAAAAGCCTTTACCCAGCAGCCCTCCTCTCAACCCTAAGCTCTAGACCCTAA
>CAJNIZ010046778.1:15651-38889 GCA_905231905.1 Symbiodinium pilosum | reverse complement strand
AGGGGTCCTATTAAGGGTTATATATATATATAACCATATTATAACTATTATCCAACTCTTGCTGAGGGTACCCAACCTAAACCCTAAACCCTAAACCCTAAACCCCTAAACCCTAAACCCCTAGACCCATAAACCCTAAACCCCTAAAGCCTAAACCCTCAACCCTAAACCCTAAACCCTAAGCTAAAGAAGTTTTTGAGTTGAGTTGAGGTTGGCCTCCTTCGAGTCCCTGGGCCTGGCTCCGGGAGATGCGGAGACGGCTGCGAAGCCGGCTTTTGCTTAGTAAAGGGTTTAGGGGTTTAGGGTTTAAGGGTTTAGGGGTTTAGGGTTTAGGGGTTTAAGGCTTTAGAGTTTAGGGTTTGAGGGTTTAGGGTTTAAGGCTTTAGGGTTTAGGGTTTAAGGGTTTAGGGATTAAGGTTTAGGGGTTTCAGGGTTTAAGGGTTAAGGGTTTAGGCAATGGGGTGTAGGGAGCTCGAGGGTTTGGGATCAGGGTTCTGGCTCAAGAAGCCGGCTATGTAGGACAGACCATTTAAGAATCTTAGGTTCCCTAAACCGAAACCCTAAGCCTCGATAATCTGTTTGAAGGAGTTCTTCTCTGAGGCATCTCTCATGGGGCGAACTATGATACTAGGAGATGGGGAGCTTAATATTACCATGAACGTATTAGCGCTATGGAGTTCCTTGTGATTCCGGGCCATTTTTGTATGGACCCTGTGTTGGCAAGGGGTTCAGGAGGATATAGTATAGATATAGTCCACTCGAAGTAGATAGAACATTGAGTTCCCCGAGACCATGAGGAGATTCCCACATACCGAATGTTCTATCTACTTGAGGGTAGCTATGGGGTTTCTCAAGTTTCCCAGGAAAGCGCTGGACGTCGACGGCAACGGCTGCGTGGAGTTCTCGGAACCTTCCCTTCTTTTTTAGGCTTTAGGAGGACCCCCCCCCACCCTGTAATAGTGCCCAACATTGATCCTCTTATATTCCTATTATACCACTATTACAAGGTGAGGGGTCCTCCTACTTGAGATTAAAGGTGTTTGGAGACGTAGGATTCGGGCTCAGGGTTAGATTCACCGGATCAGGCAGGATCATGCGGTGCACGGCGAATCCAAAGTCTGTCAGCTATTGCATCCTGAGTTTTGATGTATGACTTCCGGAGCTTGAAGGTTCGGAGTCTCAGATTTAGTCGCGAGGAGCCTAATCCGTCAAACACGATGCGAATCGTAGACATTGTAGACATAGGACCCCGCCCAGCACCCCACGGTTGAGTGGATTCAAAACAGTCCTGCTAAAGCTCGGTCCCACAAGCACAGGACCGGGTGCAGGGGCAAGAGCAGTAGCTGCGGCAGCAGGAATCGTCCTCGTCGTGGTCAGTTGGGCCTCCGGAAATGCCATTCTGCAGGTTAGCAGACATAGGACCGTGTGTGCGAATTGTTGTCATGACAGGAACTTACAGTTTGGCATCTTGCCTCAAAGTGCCATATGGTAGTTGCCAAAATAGGGGGACCGCAATATAGACCCCAATATACTATAATCCTTATGATGGGGCCCTCCAAAACGGCACCCCCTTGTTTTGGGAAATTCCCATATCATGCCCAGATCAACAAGAGTCCTCACAGCGCATGGAAACCTGGAGACCTGCGCTACAAACCCCGAAACCATGCACAACTCCATGTCTACATCAGAAAGCACACTCTTGGACAGCGAGGTAGATGAGCTGTGTGGCTGTAGTAGCTCATGACTCTTCTTTTCGCATCTTCCTCCGTTTAGCGCCTAGCTTTATAACGGCCTCCTAGATATGTGTCGAGCTCTGTATCGAGAAATGTTCTGATGGACAACAGCTGAGTTCAGTCCACTCATCTAGCTTCTCTGATCTTGGAGCTGAGGAGTTCGTAGCTGCCTGTATCGCGACGTCGGGCGAATGGCAAAACAAGGCCTGTTCTGCCAGGGTTGACTTGTGCATATCGTACCCAGGCCTTTCTCTTGGTGGGTTTTGGAACCGTATGACAATTTCGTTTATCGTTTCTTCTATGAGTCTATGAGTTATACATGTGGCACGAACATTGCTAGATTTATTGTATGGTGCTGAATACTCAGTTAAAGCAGTTGCTTCATGCCTTCAGCTGCTAAGAGTTACATACCGAATTGCCGAAATACTCTAAGCGGAATGGTGTTTTGTATTAGGGTTAAGTATTTACGCAGCTGCAGCGGAGGTAGCTTCAACGACAGATCCTACGACTTTGGAGACGCACTGCAGGTTGTCCTGCCTTGACAACACAGTGGATCTAGTGGGTTCCATTACTCTTGCTGGAGCGCCATAGTACGCAAAAATGCATGTTCCTAACAAGGAGTTCTGACGGCGCTTATGCATCTGCTCTTTTTCAATCACTGTGTCAGGCTCCGAAGCTGGGTGCCACAAACACACCTCACAAGATTTTAGCAAGAACATTCTGGTTTTGCCATCACACTTGAAATCTGAGCTAGTCCCCTACTAAAGATTTTCTGCGGATCATCATCCAAAATTGTCTGTCATTCTAGCATGGCAAGCCCGTGAACTCCAGCAAGCTTGGAGCTCTCGTTTGCAGGCGTTGAGGGTCGCATGGCACGAGTTCGACACAGTCGGCAAGGGTTGGCTTGGCAGCGCTTATGTACATGGTAACTTGGGGGTTAAGGGGTTCAGTGGCGACTGCGTGCTGTGTTGTCATGGGTCTATGGATTTTGACAGCTATTGGCTTCGGTTCAGAGCGTGAGACGATTTTTTTGAACCCGGGGCCTTGAAACCAGAACTCCCTGAGAAAGCATCAGATGTCTTAAGCATCCGACTGTGAAGACCTCCGATGGTTCCACTATGCCCCATAGACCTGTACCTCAAAAAGTCTCAGATACAAGGACATGCAGATTTCCTTGCCCGAGCCTTGGATCTCGTACCCAGCCAGACAGCCCATGACTGGACAAAAAACGACAGGACAAGTCCAAGCCATTCTGGCGTGAATGTCATAAATATTTGGCGAAACCGCAGAGTGTTCATTCTTTCAGCAAGTGGTACAAAAAGAAGAAGTGTCCTCCTGCAGTTGCCACCACACGGGTGCATTGTGAAAGGCAATAGGTTTCCTATATTTTTGCAGTTGGTTACCTCTACGATTTCATGAGGCATGCCATAGTATATCCTGAGAATCCGAGAACAGAGCCCGTCAACTTCAGCTGAACTTCTAGCACATGCCCTGGCGCTGCATTGTAAGTATGCTCCTGGACACTGAGGCTGGGTGGAAAATTCGGACATGGCTAAGATGCCACTCAGCTGGATTGCTGCTCACTCCTCCTGGTGGCCGACAGGTGTTGTCTTACTTGGGGTTAGTAGGGAACAAGGGAATTTATTAAGTATTTGTAGGGACTATGTTCCTGTATTCCCTGCCAAGCACCAGTAAGTTGTGGGCAGTGCTATTTGTCAGGGCTGGTGGTTGACCTTCCTCCCGCTAAAGGACTGAGGCTTCCGGATGCTGCAGTTGCAGTTTTTCCATTGCTTCCAGGGCCTCTTACAAGGCCGCACATGCAGCCGGTGTCGGGAGGGATGGGTGCAGGAATTTTCTATCAACAATCAGGTAGTTCCCTTAGGGCCCAGAACAGTTTTAAACAACCCTAGGTTCAGCAACGACCCCCTTCGAAAAACTCCTTTTTAGGGACCAAGGAATCTACCCTAATTAATGAGTTCCCTAAAGCTCAACATCTCCAAGCTCATTCCAATTCGCGAGAATGCAAAAACAGCCCGGATCCTGCCCAGAAGGACCCAAGAAAGAGCATACCTCTGAAACTCGAGGATAACCCACACTTTTCCGTCCATGTTCAGACACCTCTGCATAGAGTCTAAAAACAAACAGGCTTCACAAGGTCATATACAAATTTCCACTAACACAAATTTATGATCTCTCGGAAGCGCCACCTCCTGCTCACATACCATTGCAGAGGCAAGCCCCCCTAAACCCCTAAACCCTAAACCTTTTCCCTCAGCTGAGGCTGCGTTCGAGTGGCCTGGTCACCGCGGACACTGATGCAGATGCTTTGGTGCGGGCTATGGACAGTAAAGGCCAGGCGCAGTGCTTCAGTTCGCGGTGAAGGTTCAGGGCGTTGTCCTTCGTTAAGTGTCGGTTCATTACACTGCCCTGCACCAACATGGCTTACACTTGCTGAATACCGACGAATCTTTGGGATTCGCATCCTTGGGGAGGTGGGTTGTTTCACAATATTTGGGTTATGTTGGGGGTATATTGGGGCTATATTAGGGTTATATTGGGGTTATATTAGGGTTGTTAGGGTTGTATTAGGGTTATAGTGGGCACGGGACATGGCCACACACGTGTCGCCTGTACACCGAGCAGGAAAGGAACGAATTGGAGTCATATTTATAGGGCCATGTCTTGGGAGCTTGGTTGACAACGTCTTATACTCCCCCAAACTAACATGGAAACCCATATAATCCCCTTTTAGAAGGACTGTAGTCATTGTAGGGCCTTTTGTGGGTTTCCATGGGAGTGTATTATGATCTTCTCACCTTGTTCGCATCTCACTGTCAATCTTCTTTTCCATGTGATCCTGCCTTTTTCAAGGGGAGAGGGGGGGGTAATATGCATAAACCTTAAACTCAATATAACCCCTAAACCCTAGACCCTATATGGTAGTTTCCCAAATAGGGGGACCCTAATATAGTCCCCAAAAATACTACAATCCTTATTATTGGGACCCCCGCAAACTGGTACCCCTAATTTTAGGAAACCCCCCATATATGCCTGTATAACCTTGTAGCATCCCTACACTCTTGGGGCAACCAAGCTGGGAAGCGAGGCTAGTTCAACGATCCGACGCGCTTAAGCATGATGCCGATTTGCCTTGCCAAAGTCAATTAGGGTTTAGGTCTTATATAGGGGTTAGAATAGGGCTCTTTTGGGGTTATATAGGGATAATGAAAAAGAAAATGGAAACTATTATTTAGGGGTTTAGGGCTTATATCTATTATTAATTTCATTGCTAGTATTCCCAGATACCTAAGTACTGGGTTCTGGGTTCCACATACCTCTGTAGTTATATAGCCCAGTAACACATTATTCAGGTAAGTGAGAGCCCTAGGTATCACTATTATCAGGGTTCAGGAGACTGACGCCTGCAGTTTCCTAGGCACGTACGACAAAGAGAGTGAAGGAGAGGGAGAGAGCCGATGTCATGGTCCCCCTCAAGTAGTAATAGTATCAATGATGGATAAGAATAGTATAGTAATATTTACAGTCAGGAATAATACGCAAAGTAGTAGTAGTAGTAGTAGTAGCAGTAGTAGCAGTAGTAGCAGTAGTACTGGTAATAGTACTGCCTAAGTCGTATCCATGAATGTGTCCTAAAATCTGCTGCGTCTACTGCCACCGATACCACCTTCTGCATAGCAACTAGTGGGTCCATTTACCATTATTATTCTTAATCTTTTCATTATTAAGAGATCCACATGATGAGCTTAGTCATGACACCACGTTATGCAGGCACGAGAGGCCTGGCATCCAAGATCTAAGTTCCAAGCAGGTATGAGAACCTAGCCACAAATTAGGAATTCACCTGGACCATGAACTCGGCTAGGGTTTACTGGTTCAGAGCTCCGGGTTATCCTCGAACCTTCAGGGTTCAGGGAAGTCATCCAGTAGCAGCAGCAGTAAACCCTACGTAAACCCCTAAACCCTAAAGCCCTAAACCCCAAAACCCTACACCCTAAACCCCTAAACCCCTAACCTAAAGCCCTAAACCCTAAACCCCAAACCCCAAACCCCAAACCCCTAAACCCTAAACCCCTAAACCCCCCAAACCCCAAACCCCTAAACCATAAACCCTTACCCCCTAAACCCTAAACCCACGCAGGTCTGGGCCGTGTGGCCTATGAAGACTTCCAGGCCTACATGGAGCATGAGCTGCAGCTCGCGGATAAGGCCCTGCTTGCTACTAGGGTTTAAGGTTTAGGGGTTAGGGGTTTAGGGTTTAGGGTTTGGGGGGGTGGTTCAGGAGGCTCTGTAGGGTTATTTGACATGGGAGTTAAGGACTTGTAGGGATCATAAAGGGCTCAAAGGTTCAAGCTATGGAGCATAGGGATCGAGGCTTTGAGAAGTATAGTTTCCTAGAAAGTATGATTTAAGCAGGGTTTTCAATGTAACATGCGTTTACAAGTTTACACTGTGGAAGTTGCAGTGCAAAGGAGAATACAGCCAGAGCATACTCCCGTGAAACTCAAATCCAGTGCTTACGGATGGCTTAACTAAGGTCTGGCGTCTAGGCATTTGACTGGGGCGGGGTGAACATGCCGGACAAAATGACAGAACATCCAGACTTAAGAAGATGATCGATCCTCTCCTTGCTCTCTAATCTTAGTAAAGGCCACTCCTAAACACCCTAAGCATTAAACCATCTCCACAACAAAAAACATCATTCATCCCGGGGGAGTCTCAAGCTAATGGTGCGGGAAAGTAGTATCTTCGGTGGTGCATGTGGTCCCCCTTAAGTAGAAAGGTTGGGGTCTAGGGTTCAGGGTTTAGAGTGTAGGGTTTAGGGTTCAGAAAAAAGGGTATAAAGTCACCCTTGAATAGAAAGAACATGGGATGTATGGGATCTTATTCGGACATTGTAGAATTCCATGTTTGCAGCTGCTGGCAACAACCTGATGTAGATGGAAAGGAAAGCGTTCAAAGAGCATGAAGATGAAGAAGCCTGAAGTCCTAAAAGCCGAGGACATAGTAACCACCATGATTCCTGCTGTGGGGTACAGTGATACGAAACCACATGCATACTTCAGAACTGCAGTCTACTCGTTTTGACCACAGCCTTTTGAGTTGTATTCCACTTGTTTAGACCACTGTGTGAACGTTAAATCCAAGAGCGCTTCGGCGCCAGCTAGTGCGACTATGGCACCCGCAAGCTGCCGCTACCTCTGCATTGACCCCTTTTAACCTCAGTTCCACTGGCAATCTTAATTGAACACCATGGAACATGAGACGCCGAATGCTGGGTGTTCCATAATTAGGGGCCACTGTAGAACATGACGAACTAGTCCTGAATATGGGCACTCAAAAAGAGGGGGACCCCCCCAGAGCCTCTATATTACTCACACGCGGGGTCATCCCCTGGTGAAGTAACTGTCCTTGAATTTTGTTTTTGATGAGGGGCCATTATAACTCCAACAATTGGATGTGGTAACCGTTAGTTAGTGTAAGGGGAATGACCCGACGCACAGGAAGGACCACGGCCGTTTGCCATACATTTTGAGGAATGGGCTTACTTAGACTTAGCAAGCATACTTTGAATCTCCTGAATAGCCGTCCGATACATAACCCCAAATCATCCCCATATGACCCTTAGAGGGGAATGCCTCGAGCGTAACAGAAACAAATTTGAACCTTGTAAGAGCCCCTTAGCAGGCCGAATCCGCCCTGTCCGAAGTTGGACAGGTTCCTGGGCAGCGATTGAAGGTTTTTTAAGTAAGGCTTACCGGTGAACCCCAGTTGCCTCAGTTTTCTGGCTTATGCCCATGAATTAAGGGATAACTCCTACTAAGCTGAAGGTCGTTCGGGTTCCAGGTAAGGTATGGTTGAGCGTGGAGCGTGAAGGGCTGGGTTGAGGCCTAGCCTGTCAGTCTTTGCGTTCCGAGTGAAATGTGTAGGCCATGGGACTTTGGAACGCGAAAGCCTAGCAAGGTGTTAAGATTCAACCCTAAGCCCTAAACCAAAACCTAACCCTAAGACGACTAAAAACGCGTATAGACCCAGGCCCTAAACCGTTTGTTATTCATGACCCTAGGTATATTAGGCTGCCGTACTTCAGAGGGCTGAGGCAGAGAGACCCATGCAGGATTCGGGGGTTTCCAAGAATTAGGAGTCCCTCAGAATCCGCTACGGGTACCCGAAGTTCGGGAAACTACTGTGTTCATCAGTTGAGTAGTATTTGATTTGGGGATACTATGATCCCCATTATAGAGTAAGATTATATCCTCCTTTTGGGTATAGTATTTTGAATAAGGAATAATATAACCTTACGAGGTTCAACCACCAAAGAACACTATTCATTGTGGGAGCAGCCTTTGTCGGGCCTGTCTAGGTGGACACTGCCGCCAACGACTCGACCAAGTGCCTTGGAGCACCCGATGGCGGGGCCTAAATAGTTCTTGGTACAGGGCTTAGGGTTTTGGAATTAATTTAATGGTTTAGGGGCTTAACTAAGTAGCAGGAAAGGAAGATCACATGGTGAAATGGAAGCTGGGTTTATACAGAGGTAATTGGGGGAAAGGCTTCCAGGTTGCAAACAATTCCCAATATTATTTGAGATTTATTGGGGAACCCTGTACCATAATCAAATAATTAAGGAATGCTAGAGCCATGGTATCGGTAATTATTTGGACTTTTACATTAGCAAGGCTTTGTGTGGAACGTTCAGGCTACTCTAGGTATGGAGTTGAAGGGCCAGGGGGACTTGGAAAGTAGGTCAGCAATGGGGATAGCTGATGCTTGTAACATGGCTTATGGTGGTATAAGTATGCTTACTAGTTTTCTTTCAGTGGTAGTTTCCCTTAATAGGGGGACCCAATTTAGACCCCAATATGTTATGATCCTTTTTCATGGGGCCCCGCAGCAAGGTACCGCGGTACCCCTAATTTTGGGAAATCCTCACTTATGGCTAGTAAACCCTAAATCTTAACCCTAACATCGCAACCTACTGGTGGGTTAGCAAGGGTTTTCAGAACGTGTTTCAGGTTGAGGCGGTCCGTGGATCTTGGTTTTGGGCAGCGTTTAGCATGGATGGGTTTGGTTGGTTTAGCGTTTAGAGGCCTTCAACTACGGATCCTCTGTAGCAAAGCTGCATGATAAACTGCTCCATATTTGGCTCATTATCCATTTTTCTTCTGCTGCATTGTACACTTGCGCGCCTAAACTTCAAACCTGTTGGTTTATTGCGGACTCCTGATCCTTTTAGGGAGGAGGGTTTTGGGTTGTGTGGTGACCCCCGAAATGAGGAAGAGATAGCAGTCGCCAGACGGCCGCCAGACCCTTTCAACCGACAACTTAAAAGGAGGGTTTTTTTCATGGGTATGGGTCTACATTACCCTGCCCCCTTGACTCTCCAAGAAAACCTTCCGTCTAAGGCACGAGAGTCCCGATGGGAACTCGAAGCTAACTTTGTCCCACCGCCGCGGCATCACGAGGAGCCGGGGTGGAAGTCTACTACGCCCTATTCTAGGGCTCCCAGTTATCAAAATAATAGGTTACTGGGCTTTCTAACTATAGAGTATATGGAACCCGGAACCTATTATTTGGGTACCTGGAGCCCTATAGGGCTAATCATCCCTGATAATCCGAAATGAGGTCTCGGTTTATGTACATGAAAAGGGGCCAGGGGCTGCCCTGAAAACCCAAAGAGGTTCAGGGAAGAGGTTCAGGGGGGTTTGGGCTTATGGTTTAGGATGATGGCTGTTCCAGGCAGGAGCGCTCTCACTTAGGTCGCTTTGGTATTCAAGCTGTACATGTGAAACTGAAGATCCAGGAAACAAGGGTTTCCTTGGGCTTGAACATAAACGGGAGTGGGGCTTCAAATGGAGCCTACCAAGACGACCGTCCTTTCAAAAAGGCCTCTGCCCCAACTGCTAAATGTTGAAAGCGGAGCCCTTCCCTAGATTAACATTGAATGTCGTATAGCCTGAGTTTCAAGGGACAGTAGCCTGCCAGTAGCTTTCTAATTTGCAGTTTGATTCATAGTCAGCGGCATGCTTTCAACCCTCAACAATTTGGATCCATTGCGATGCATCTGCCCTAAAGCCTGAAAAGCTCGAGCCGTTCGAGAACATTGCTTACTTCAGGAGCTGAGCCAGTCATCGCGAATGTCATTTGGCTGTGTGTCAAAATCGGTGGCCATGCCTTCTGCACCAAAAGAAACAACAATTTACACAATCTGCTTTCAGGGCTGGTCCTGTTCTCTGTAGGGCGCAAGTTGTTTGAATCCTAGAGAGTGTTGCCTTGTGGCTTGGGGTAGGACAGGAGCGTGTTTGCTGCTCTATGTCATTTGCATCATGCTTCTTCGTTTGATCCTCACGCAAATGGATACCCAAAAGCAACAAAGAGGAGCAGGTTGCAATCCCGCAGGCACCCTCTATGTGGATTTTAGTTGCCCCAACCTCTAAAATTAGGATCTTGTGATAGTCACATTACATAGTAGGTACAGGGTCTTTATTATAAGAGTTTGGGCGCCTAACATCCTCTTAATTACTGTATTAAGAAGATCTTGCGGACCTCCATATGGATACATTCGGTGTCTGGAGCCAGGGCACCTAGCATAGTCACGCGGGCCTCCCGCTTCCCGTCCATCCTTTCAACTGAGAAGCCCATTGGTTAAGTTTTACCCTTTTGGGGTATTCTTTTCTCACAAAGATAACCAACAAGAAAAACGTTACCCATACTGTAATGTGGTTCCTGGGCCACCAGGTTAGAGAATTCAGACACGTGTTTAAATTATGTAGATGTGCGCGACTTAGATTTTGACACCCATTTTGCTCTTCCTTGCATGACCCGGGTACCAGAGTGTACTTTTTTGATGACCTGACAGGGAGATGCCGCTTGCCCTCCCTGACAGGTCGACCGTTTGCGATCAGGCTTTTGAAGTGGTTTGCACAAGTCTTGCGAGCTGTTCCGCACCTGCCAGGTGGATCGAAGCTTAGGTATTAACAGGGGAGTTGCCCAAATCATGTCCCTGTAAAATAAAGGCTATAGTATTTCTGCGGGGTCTATTTTGGGGGCCCCCCATTTATGGAACCACCACATCCTGTTGTTGACAAGTTTGCAGGTGGTTCTTACCTGCGCCAATCTACCCCTCACAGATTAATGGGTCTAAACCTAGGGCCTTTGCCTTGGAACAAGTACTTACCTTGGGCGTTGTGTGAGGTACTCCTAAGTTCATAGCAGCACAACTCACCCAGCAAGCGCCGCACTCTTTTTGCAGACCAATGATAGACAAATCCGTGTGCCATGAGAGCCCACCTGTAAGTATTGCCTTGCGTCTTCTGATGGGCACTCTAGGCTTGCTTGTTTGTGGCGCCATTTTCAGTCAACGACACCGAATATTTCTGCTCTTGTGGCGGTTCTCCCGCTGCAGATGGGGTTGCAAAGAGTCTGATAGTTAGGGATCCTTGCTCACAGTTGCGGTAGTCGCCGCACTAAAGAGCAGATTGCTTCAGCGGAACAGGGTTTCGCATTCAGCTTGGGATTCCAGTCAGCTTACCTTAGGGTCAGTAGGCCCCAACTGGCACTTTGGCAGGATGTGCGACAGCGAGAGGGTTTGACGCTTGGCACCCCCGCAAGGACCCAGCAGCCACTACTGCGGCTCTAATGCAGAAGCCTGAATACTACCAAGTGTTCCCACCTACTTGTACTTCCAGTTCTGATGCAGTATAATATACCTCACAGTTTGCTTCGAGTTTTAGGCCCTAACGTTCGAGTTCGCAGATTCCTATGGGCGGCAAGCTGCAATGATCTCACCCAACCTCACCCCCACATGGTATAGCAACGGTCTCCCATTTCCTCGTTTCAGGTTGTGGAGTTGGTCTACCATGGCCATTTAAAGGACTTGCATGCTTCTGAGCCCAACTTGGTATTCTACCTTTCTTGACCAGCAACAGCCTCCCCAGGTCAACAGCTCTACTGGCAATAACGCAGAGAATTCTAACCCATTATTGCAGTTTCCATGTTCTTTCCCATTATCCATGTATATATCTATGTATATCCCCAATATGCTATATAGTAGTTTCTATTTTCTTTTCCATTATCCATATATAAGCAAGCATTGCAGCTGTCATGTGCCATGGTCGACCTATCCAGGAAGAAGATCTAGCACTTTGCGGAGTGGGGCCTCAACCCTAAACCCTATAAACCCTAAACCCCTAAACCCTAAACCCCTAAACCCTAAACCCTACACCCCTAAACCGACTAAACCCTAAACCCCTAATCCCACTAAACCACAACCCTAAACCCTAAACCAGTAAACCCTGAACCACTAAACCCCTAAACCCTTAAACCACTAAACCCTAAACCCGAAGGAGGTTTCAGGCTTTAATCACTTTTGGTGCTTTGGTTGTATTTCAACCTGACAGTCCCAAGGGCGCGGCTTTCCAAATTATCCCATACTGGGGTAGAGCTTAGGGTTTAGGGTTTAGGGGTTTGGGTTTTAGGGGTTTTGGGGTTTACTGCCTCAAGAAGTAGGGATTCACCGGACTGCTGTACAACTCAGGGCCCCAGACCAGCCGAATCACAATGCTACATATGTGCTATTGTAGTCCAGAAGTTCTTGAAGCCGCACGGAGGCTGAGGGAGCTCCATCCCACACGCGTGCCCAGACATGTTTGTACAAAGCTTCCGAATGTTTTGCACTTTCCTTGGGCAGGAATTTGACATACTGATGCCAGCTTGCAAGGCTTGACATGTAGTTCTCAGTTTGGGCAAAGTAGTTACTACTTGCTATCATCAGCCCTCTGACGCATGTCATCCATCCTTTGACAGGCCTCGGAACAAACACCTATCGTAGCTCGGTTTAGGTCCGTAAAGAGGGACATTTCCTCGAACTGGTGAAGCTTGTCGCAGCCGGGCGATTTGGAATCAGCTCAGCTCAACTACATCCAGTGAGTGGACATGATGGCCTTCGAGGAATGTACACTAACTTCAGCTCGAGAAGTTGTCCTTTATACGATAGTTTGCGCTCATTCCGCTAGCTGGGGTTCTGTTTAGCGGCCCTACGTAGCCCGCGGCCCCAACATCAAAAAGCTGCGCAAGCCAGCTGTTTGTGGGACCCTCGGCAATGTCCCGTGAGTAGGGAATGACAATGACAGACGACCTGGCGCTGCGTGCGCTTCGGTGAATTGCCAACAATCCGAAAAGAGCCTTGAGTAGGAGGCACATACTTCCTTCCAAACATCAGCTGGACCTACTGAGCAGGACCCCTAATGGATGTCCCTGTATGGAGGCAGATGAAAGTTACAATGCCAAAGTGTTTTTGGACTTGGGGCTCTTCAGCCAGGGATCCACATCAGACCTTGTGAGCTCGGAGGAGCCTTCGCTGCCTTACGCTGAGCTCTTTTCGGGTGCAAGATAAATGGAGGTTGATGCAACTTGCTGATGACATGGGGCTGACCAGCTGCGACTCCCTTCGGCCACCTCCAGTAGGGAGAGTAACTGCCCTGGGACTCTACGCAAGTCTATAAACAAGCTCAATTTTGGGCCCCAGAGTCTTTGAATAAGATCTCTACTTAGGGCTTGCTGGGTACTTCGAGAAATTAGCAATCGGGGCAACGACTCGGGTGGTGGCAGGGTCGCGGATGCCAGCCCTTCGTAGGTCATACAACCTGGCGCACAGGAAGGCTTGTGGGAATGGATCCCGGCCGCAGCTCCGCAACAGTACCTGGCTTAACAGGGCCTAGGATTGCATGTGAGTGGTTCTCAAAATTATGGTCCCCTTTCTGGACCCCTATTATAATACAGCACCTAATATCTAGACTACCCAAAAAGGGACCATAATTTTGACACGCATGTGGGAGCTGCAAGGGATCCATAGTCCCACTGGCCACAAGGTGACAGGAACTTATAGGCCAGGGCGGAGGTTGGCTTTGGTGAGCGGCAGGCCGACGGATGATGGTTATAGTTGGGGGGCTTCCGCTTTTGTGTCCCTTCGCAACTAATTTTCAGATCACATCAATAAAGCTTCACCCTAGGTCTAATCGGTCATGTTAGACAGCATGGTCGGAGTACGCATCCGAAGTCAGGGATTGCGGTATCATCCCCCCAAACAATACTCTCTGGTAGGCCCCTTCAAACCCTAAACTGCAGTGCAACCTCACGTCACGGCTGGGCCTCCTCAAGCTTGATTTCCCAAAAAGGTTACTGGGGCATATATAATAAAGAAAATGGAAACTAGTATATAGGGCCTAGGGTTTAGGTCCAGGGTTTATTGCCAGTATCATCCTAGATTCTTTGTAAAATCATGGTATAAGTTACCTCAACTCTACCTCACCGTGATATTGGCAGTTCTTCAGACATGAACCCTTTCTGTGACTTCTGCATAGTTTCCGTTCGATTTTCCACTTTCTTTTGCATCTGAATTTTCATCATTAGGGCAAGATCCGCCAACCTGCTAGAATCTCTATGCAGCCCCTAAATAGCGCTATGTAGGCCTATATGATCCCTGTTGTGGGGCTTCTGGTCTGGCCACTTCAGAGATTCTTCCTGTTACTCCAGAGATTTTTGGAGGGAATCCCAAGAAGGGGACCTGGATATCCTTTAGATAAGGGGGGAGTTACCCCTATAGCCCTATAGATGGTACTGTAGATTCCTATGAAACAAGATTGCCAAACCCTAAGCCCTAAACCCAACGGGACACCCTGACAAGGAACAGAATGGGCCAGCGTCCTGCACTCTGATCCGCTCTAAGCGCAGCCTAAACCCCTATAGTCCCCCTCAAGTAGATAGGACATGGGGTATATGGGGTTATTACAATAGACCCAAAGCCATACTCTATCTACTTAGGGGGGCTATAACCTCCAACCCACCCTAAACTGGATCCATGTTAGGGATCCTTCATATTTTGTGGGGTATGGGGTTCCTTGTATTGTATTTCTGTATAACGGATCTTTTTTATTCCTAGGGTAATGTGGGCTAGGTAAACCCGTAGCCGGAGAGCTACTCCTCGCACCATATTTGAGCCCACAAATAGGGGTACCATTTTGGGGGTCCCCAGAATCAGGATTATAGTATTTTGGGGTCTGTATTTGGGTCCCCTTATTTTGTGAAAGTACTATTTGGGTTCAGAGGGGCCATCTAGCCCTAGGATCCCATACCCAAAGCCTATGTCTCAAGTCCCAATGGCAAAGCCCAGCTCCACCCCGGCCCACCGCCGAATTCACGAAAAGGGATCTGTGATGAGATGCCGCTGGCTTAAGGGCCGACAAGCTGAGTTTAGGGTTTGGGGTTTAGGGAGAGGCAGTTGTGAGGCCTTTTTGCTCTCTTAGAGAAAAACTCCTCGGGACGGCATGTCTGGAAACTGTGGAACAGTAAGCCACCATATGAGCTATAGTCTAAACTCCTAGTATCCCCCCTAATATCCCTTATAGTAGTCCCCTATATAATCCCCTATATGACCCCCTTTAAGGAGTTTAGACTATAGCTCATATAGATTTTATTTCTGGGGTCAGATGCTAACGTCAACCCTTTGGAGCTGAGGGTATATGGGAGTTTCCTAAAATTAGGGGTACCTTTTGGGGGGTCCCCATATTAAGGATTATAGTATATTGGGGTCTATATTGGGGTCCCCCTATTTTGGGAAAGTACCATATCATCACCTACATTCGTTTGATCAGACATGTTGGACATACTGGCCCCTTTGAGTCTATGGAAGCACTGTTTAGCAACAAGTAGTGAGACGGCGGCCCTTGATGCACAGATCTTAGAAGTCTTAACATGGTCTCAACACTCCATCTCAAAACTGTAATCCCTGGGTAGTATGGGTGGTTTCAGAAAGCTACCTATGTAGTTCTTATAACCCCTCCATCAGAAACCCCAAGACCCACCCGTTGTGAAAATCACCCGTACAATCTGTTGCAATTATCTGCTGGCCACCCTCATTCCTTTCAACAAAATATGGAAATAAGCATGGAAACACATGCGTAAATGTACATCTAGAAGCTGCAGTGATTGCCCATATTATGGTCTAAGATTCTTTGTATATTTATATGGTAGGTAGAGGGTACCTCAAACAGATCACAAAAACCGGCATTTTCTCTAGCCCCCAGTATTAGTTTCTCAAACTAAGGTTCTCCTATCCTTGTCTTGCACACACAAGAAGGTACCATACCATGATGGCTGCCCAAACGTGCTGGAATTGGGGATAGAAAAGCGAAGGTAAGCATGAGCCTTCGGGAGATACCGCTAACTTGTGGGGATGGATTATGGGGTGGGATATCCCTAAACCCCAAACCCAAAACCTGGGACGTCCCCAACTGTATGTTTGCTTGTATCGTCTGTCCTGAAGGCTAAGAGCTTATATCTATCTTATGATTGGCATATCCCTGAAGCTGCGGCAGCTCCATCATGGACAGCTTGTTTCGAACCTGACGTCATGGGGTTTAGGGTTTAGGAAAAATTGCCGGGCGGACTCAGAAATCCCGTTGCAAAAGCGTCACAGGGTGTGATATGAGGTCCTTTTTGTATCTGCATAAGGGATGCTACAGGTGTTTGAGCTATAGGCTGAACTCCTCACGGGGGGGTTATATAGGGGATTATGTAGGGGAGTATTGTAGGAGTTATTAAGGGGGTCTCTAGGAGTCTAGACTATAGCTCATATGGGTCATAGGTGGGAAGAAGCTACCTAGTCTTTGGCAGCTAGTTAGTGAGTGGTCTTTCGTCGCACGGGCTGAACCTACATTGCTTAACTCGGCGGACATCATGCAGAATAGCTTGTCAGCCTTGCTTACGGATCTGAGTCTGATTGTAGTTTAGGCTTATTGCATAGGGCACAGAGATTCACAGCTGATACGGTGGATACATAAAACTCTGCATGACCGCGGGTACCTTAAACCTCAGGAATGATGGGTTTTGGGAGGTTTTGGGAGATTTTGGGCTATCAGCAGTAGTGCTTGGGGTGAGTGACTGGGACAGCAAAATCGAACGTGAATACATGTTGGTTTTCTGCAATGCTCTGCCAATCTTGATGGGAAAGAAACAGGCTGAAACCATCTCCACCAGTGGCTAGGACATCAGGGGGACAATGCCCTGAGGATCCAAGTGAGAGTTAGATCTGGACTTTAGCAAAGCAATTGCGAGGATTGTTGGATAACCTAGCAGCAAAAGGAACGTATCTTAAGCCCTGAACCTTAAACCCGAAGCCCATAGCAGTTGGCTGACGGACAACTCTTCCCAATCACAGTGTCCTCAAGTTTCAAATTGGCTTAGCTATCTTAAAAAGACCCAACTGCCAAGTATTGGGACAGTGCGCCAGCCGGGCGCTCGTAGTCGAATGAGCTACACCGGCGTAAGTAGTGGTCTGTTGGCATCATTCCTGAAACTACAGCCCTGTCCGAATGCAACTCCTGGTTGCTCTGGCCTAAGTAGAGAAAACGCGGGGAACTTTGGGGGAGACATTAATGCTTGAGTGCCAAACCTTCAAGGTCATTACCTTTGAAACCTCTGATCCCGGCCAGAAGGAATGCAAAAAGGATGGTGACATAGGGGTTATATTATCAAGGTTCACGGATATTTCGCCAAGAATAATCCTTTCCCCGCGATATGAAAGGGCTCCCAGGTAGACCCTAACCCCCGGCTCTAAAAGCCAGGAAGGCTTGGCAAGGAATTGAATCACGGGGACAGCTGGGATTACAACATGCCGTGTGGAGGGGTGAGAAGTGTACTTACTATCTTACTAAGTCGCCCTGATTCTCGAAGCACCAGTTGCTTGGAATTCGTGAGCCGTGAGCCTTAAAACCTTTCGATCCTAAATCATTGAACCCTGAGCCTATCTAACGAAATCTTTAGAGAACCCTCAACGTTCAAAACCCAAGCCTCTAAACCCTACTCCTTAGACCGACACCCCTCTTAAACCCTAAAACCGTTTGTAAGTGCTTGGGTCCTCAAGGGCAGGCCGGGTCCACAGTAGACCCCGCGCGCCCGCCTGATACAGAACAGCAGTTGCAAAGGCCGGCGCTTGCGATTCTAGTCTCAGGTTTACATTGGTAGGTTTGAAATACCTTGAACTTTCATAACCTTAGTCCTTATATAATCCCTACAAAGCGCCCCAAAACCTATGCTAGTTTAGGGTTGAGGCTTCAGGGTTCAGAGTTTACGGTTCAGGGTTTAGTGTTACATGTTGTACACGCTGACACCTTTCCTCATTCAGTTCATTTCCTGGAGCTTTGCTTCAACTAAACCCTAGTACCTGAAACCCTGAACCCTGAACCCTCCCTAAATTCCCTAAATCCTATAACCCTACCCCTACTTAAACTAGTATGGTAGGGGTCCCTGCAGTGGGTTTGCCATAAGGAGATGGGTCTTCTTTGGCAAGCTCTGGTGAGCTGTAGTGTAAGCTCCTTACAGGGAGGGGCTACATGGGGGATTAGGTAGGGGACTACAGTCCCCCTTAAGCAGATAGAATTATAATAAGATCTCCAAAAAGCACATATTCTATCCACTTAAGGGGGGCTAAAACCCTAAATACTCAACCCTAAACCCTATATTCTATCTACTTAAGGGGGAATACATTCTAGGGGTTATTGAGGGGAATACGAGGAAGTATTTAGACCATAGCTCATGTGACTCTGTGGGGCAACTTACAGGGCCCTTCAGTTCGCTCGGGTTTAGGGTTTAGGGCGTTTAGGGTTTAGGGTTTGGGGTTTAGGGCTCCTTTCTCAACAATGGATCCCGTCAATGTGTTTTGTTATTCTTGAGGGATTAGCTCTAGTTGAGTTATGGCGTACGGCAGGCAGCCAAGCATGAAAAGGCATGACAAGTGCCTGAACCCCAGGCTCCCTAAGCCTGAAACTCAAATCCTTAAGCCCTAGGTCCTAAGCCTTCAATCCAATCCCACACCCCTAAACCTAACTAGCCCCCAAACCCCAAACCTCAACCCCTCGCCCCTGAACTCTAAACCTTCAACCCTAGACCCGCTAAACACCAGACCCTCAACCTTACAAAGTCAAAAGCAGCTCCTCCTTGGCAACATGCGAAGTATGGCCCTGCGTTGGGGGCTCCTCAAGACCGTCGGGGATAAAACAATTTTGTGATGCTATACTATACAGGGATGTAGTCATAGCTAGCTTACCTTGAGCCTGGGTCTATTTGAGGCACGTAAAGGGACCACCAACCAGACAAAGCATAGGACATCAAAAAGTATTGGGGTCCTGACGCCCATGAGTTGCCGTGTTGAGGGTCTTGCCCCCGCGTTTCCACGCAAGGCCATAAAGGGATTTCCGGAAAGCATAGCGCTTGTCTCAGATTCCAGAGTACTGGGGCCAGAGTCCAAACATGAGCATACTTCTGTGACAAGAGCTTCGGGAAATCCCATATAGTTGGAGCGTTTGTTTCTCCAATGTCCGATGCTGATCCAGCCTTCCTAGTTGCGGGCTTCGAGTTTTCTCAGCGAACTTGGTTGGCAGAATGCTTCAGTGATTTGCCACAACGAGCCTTCGAACTAGCCGCTGCCGTATCCTCAATGTTGCAAAGGTGTAGTGTTTGTTTGGCGTTGATTTTGACTGAATTGCAGAAATTCACATGAGCTATAGTCTAAACTCCTTTAAGGGGGGTTATATAGGGGATTCTCTTACAGGGGTTAGTAAGGGTGATACTAGGAGTTTAGACTATGGCTCACATGAACACCTCAAATTATTGGATCGGCTCATGCAGGAGAAACAGCACGCGTGCGGTACGGTAGTTGTCAAGCAAAGGATGGCATCCATGGTTTTCTGAATTCCAAACCCTTGAATACCTGGGTGCCTTTCTGGCTCCTACCCAGCTACTTGCCAACGATGCGCACAATCTGCTGAATGCCAACTTCTGGTAGTTTCCATTTTCTTTTCCATTCTCCCTATATAACCCCTATATATTTTATCGAGGGCAGGATTTGCTAAAGCAAAAAAAGCTGCCCAAGGCTCAGCCCAAATGGCTGGAGCCAAAGTGCAAAGGCCCCGGTTCTTACCTAAGCCCCTAAACCCTACCATGTGCCCCTAAGTAGATCTGCGCTTTTTAAAGAGTAAGCCTAGGCAATCATGTCCTCATGAGCCTGCCACCCCTGCATCTTTGCACCTTAGCTCTCACGATTGTACTACTGCCATGTCTTTCTTTCGTTTGTAAATTAAAGTACTATTAGGGTTTAGGGTTTAGGGTATTCTTGCAGCAGACATAGAAGATGGATTGGTGTTGACGACTACCTCTATGAGTCATCGAAGGCATGAGGCCCTCGGTGCCAGGCGGTACTGGCGATCTGCATGCATGGTCGGTCTTTGTGTGGTTTGGGGTTTAGGGTTTAGGGTTTAGGGTTAGGAGTGTAGGGTTTAGGGTTTAGGCTTTGGAGTTCTGCAGTGCCGAGGGCTCAGAGTTTCAGGTTTGTGCATGTCATGCTTGTGAATTGCCTTAAAAGCTCAACAGCGTCACTATCAGCCAAAACTGCTTGGATTTTAGGACTGATTTTTCGGGCACTTCGCAGGTTTGGTCAAGAGTCCCTGTTTTGAAGCAGCCATCGCCAGTGTAACGCATCTTTTGCACCGTCAATGCTCAAGCTCAATCCACATCCTAGGGCGGCGACAGTGGTATTGCCCCAAAAAAGGAGCGTCTTTTCGTGCAGTATGGGCCGGGTTCCACAAGACGGTGTCATCCCTGAACAGTCAAAAGCAGGCAGCCTCATTTTGTTGAATTCTCTGTGGAGACGTCTTTCCTTCAGTCCAGCCATCAATTTTACATCCCCACTCCTGAGCTCCTTTTAGGTTTTAATTTCTGTCCTGAAAACGAAATGGGAGATGAAACGGGAGCTAAGATCCGACAAAGATTATACAGGGATCCCCCCGCCCCTAATAATGCACATTCCCAAAATGGTACAGGTATGCCGTGGTAGTGTGTGTTACTAGAGGAGGGGTGGGGCAAGAGGGGGGGCGAATTTCTTTGAGATCGCTTGATTTAGGGACGAGGGTAGAGGGTTCAGGGTTGTGATGGCCTGGGTGGTGGCAGAATTTGGTGGTACCCTCATGTCCGTGCCCTGGGATGCAGGTCAATTTATTGCTTAATTTTGTAGCTACAAAACTGAACATGTCAACTGAAACAACTCTGGGCCTTTCTCAAGTGAGAGGTCTGGAGCCCAAATGGTTGGATTGTAATTCTACGGAGTCCCGAAAAAGGGGCTCACACTTCTGAGAATCGCCGATTTTTTGTTGGGGGGCTTCATAGTGCGCTGGCCAACCACAGAAGCCAGAAATGGAAAATCAGGGGGGTTAGGGCTTAGGATTTAGGGGTATAATATATCAGGGTTATATTGGGGTCATGTTGGGAAAATGGTTTGAGTAGCAGGCTTCGTTGGAGCCACCCAGACATGCAACCTCAAGCTTGAACCCTGTAATGCCAGAGCCTCAACCCTAGATTTCTGCAACCTCTGTTGTGTAGGTTCCCTTACCACCCCATAGACTACCCGCCGCCCCCTAGGTTTCCTGTTAATTTTGTTATCACGATTATTATGGCTACCTTTGCTATCCCGCAACAGGGAATATGGTACGCCCCAAAACACCATGTCCTGAGCTTCAAGGCCCCTAAGCCCTAAATCCCTGAACCCTAAATCTCTAGACCCTAAGGCTCTAAATCCCGAAATCATTAAACCGTAACTCCCTAAATTCTAAATCCGACATCCGAAAGCCTTGCTGAGGAATGGTTGGACTTCCGTGGCTGAATTGAAGCTTCAGGCTCCCTGGCAGTTCTTTGAAGGATTGAGGGTTTAGGGCTTAGAGTTTAGGGGCTTAGGCTTAGGGTTTGGGGTTCAAGGCTTAGGTTTTAGTGCTTAGGGATTAGGGTTTAGGGAGGGCTTATCGGGGAGAGTCCCCACCTTGTTTTCACTGAAGAAGCTGAAGTCATGGGTCCTTTTGCTTCCTGTATAACCCTTGCGTAAGATACCATCAACACTTCCCCCCAAAAAACGAACACGCAACCTGAAAAGGGGTTGGTTGTGGAGACTACTGTCAATGTGTGTAGGGTTTTGTTTAGGTGCCGCTGTCGCTGTATAAATTGCTGGAAGAGGGCTGTATAAACAAGGCGTGCGCCCTTTGCGTTTGTTTGTTTTGGGCTAGGGTTTGGTGTTTGTGCCATTCAGGTTGCGGGTTTTTGGGATCAAGGGCTGAAGGTTCCAGTTTCAAGGGTATAGCTTATTTGCTGTATGTACAAACATGCCCCTTCTTCTTGTGCGATGGGTTCAATTCCTTCATGTGATCATTTCATGGGAACGGGAAAAATTCATATTGGTGAGAGGGCTTTTGACTGCATAATGGAGCAAAAACGATGGGTCCTTGCTAGGATGTTGTCAGAAGCTTCGTAAACTGCAACGACGTATCTTCACGATTGTTTTGAAATATTTGGGAGCTTCTAGAACTTGGACCTTGTCTCGAAGACGAGATCCTCTTGTGTACACCTTGTCGTGCAGCATTTTTTGGACAGAAGATGCATACAACTTATGTAGGCCTTGGTTGGAGTTCCTTAGCACCGGCTGCAAGCAGACGCCAGTGGCTGATGAGTCTAGTCAAACAGAGGAACTACGCTAAAGCCACAAACCCCTAAACTCTAAACCCTTCCAGCCCCTTCATTTGATTAAGCCTCACACGCTTGACAGACATCCAGCAAGCCTTGCCCGAAAAGAAATGGAACCCCAAAGACGTCTTAAAGGACTGTAATTCTTAAGGGTTTAGGGGTCTAGGGTTTAGGGCCTAGGGTGAGGTTCCATCTCAGCTTTGCAGCCATCAAGCGCGTACTCCAACACCATAATCAGGCCTATGTAGATTCAAATGCACAATTCAGAGGGACTCGAAATCGTCATGAGGCCATACCCAGATACTGCCCTGCATGCAACAGTCACTTGTTGGCATATGTGTAGTCAGTGCAGTAGCTGTTGCCCTAAGCCCCAAAAAGGTGGTCGGTAGTCCTTTGAACCCCCAACCCTAAACCCTAAACCCTATGTAGGACGAACCTACATAGGAATAATGCCCAAATGTGCTATAATTGGTCTGAATTCCTAGTATCCCCCTGAACACCCCCTTGAGTAGTCGCCTATACAATCCCTTATATGTCCACACTCTAACGAGTTGTTATTCTGGTTCAAATAAGACCTCGTACCTTAACCTAAATCCTACCACAGGAGGTCCGACGGGTCGAGCTCAGCCATCACCGCCGTGTCCTCTTGTGGAAGGGTGCCGGAGCCTTACCTGTTTTCTTGTTATTAGTTAGGGTTTAGGGCTCAGGGTTTAGGGTGTGTAGGGTTTAGGGTTATCAAGGTAACTACTTTGGGGCTCAGGTATATAGAAATAATTGCGAGGACCCTGCGGGTCTAGAGCGAGGTTCAGGCTTTTGGGTGTAGGATTTGGGGATTAAGGGGTGTATTTTGTTTTCATGGGGGGGGCTGGACAGGGCTATCTAGAGGATACATGAGGGTTATACAGGATTGAAAACGGATTCAGAAACT